>BOPN01002806.1:122500-127500 GCA_017312705.2 Penaeus japonicus | reverse complement strand
TCACTTAAATCTACATCACAATGAATGTTATCACTTGAAACATCATCAAATTTTGCCACTTCATCAGGAGCAGACATATTCTCATGTTTACTTATCTCTAAATCATATACTCTTTGTATGGGTCTAATCACTTCACCTTTCTTAGTTTTAACCTTTATACTTCTTATAATTCCATCTTTACCCGGAAATATATCAACAATTACTCCAATAGGCCACTTTAGTCTAGGAATATTATCTTCTTTGATTAATACAAGATCTCCTTTAGACAACTTGCAATTTTGAGTAAAACCCCTTACGACATTAGGCAAATTAGGTTATGTAATTGTTGCTCCACACCTTCCAAAAATGTTCTAACTTTGAGAACTTGAGACGACCTTTGATTCTAAGCAATCCCTTGTCATCAATGAATGGGTCTAACTTTCTTAATTTTGAGCTAAGAGGAAGAGTCTTGTTACTTGAGAGAAGCTTAATTTCATTTGCAAATGCTTCCTGCTGTATATTGTATATTAATTTCAAACTAGCTAATTCTATTTCTTCAGCAGTGAGGGGACCTTGTACCTTCCTCCCTTTACAATTATCTATGAATCTTAACACATATGCTATTACCCTTAAGGCCTTTTCTAAATCACTAAACTTCTCTAAATCTATCAAGGGAGAGTGTGTCACTTGAACACTAAGGCATATAGGTACACTTGTAGTACAGGGCACTTCTAAATCTAAGCCTTGTTTAACATCTTCCTTATCATGACAAAGGACAATTGGCTAACATAGGGGGTCCATACAACCACTGACTATTATGAACAAGTTTGTCTGCCAACACGCCACGAGTTATTATATCAGCAGGGTTTTCTTCACTAGGACAATGCTGCCAGCACTCTGGTGACGTGAACTCTTTAATTTCCTTTACTCTATTTGCAACAAATATATCTTTCTTGCTTAAGTCACCTTTGATCCATGACAAGGCAATTGTGGAGTCACTCCAACACATAACTTTAGTTCTACTGTCTAAATGTAGGGAATTCTTTACAAAATTTACTAATCTACTACACAAGAGAGCACCCATTAACTCTAAACGTGGTAATGTTAATGCCTTTATTGGTGCAACACGTGACTTAGACATAACTAATGAGACCTTAAATGAGCTATTGTCCACAGGTACACAGAGATACACACATGCACCATATCCCTTTTCAGAGGCATCACCGAACCCGTGCAACTCAATATTATCCTTAAGATCTCCCCAAAGCATACCTGGAAAATAACTTCTATCCACATGAAATGCATTGAGACTTTGACTACTATGAATCCACTTTTGAAACTTTACTTTTAACTCTAAGGGCAATTCTTCATCCCAATCTAACTTTAATTTCCACACCTCTTGGAATAGAATCTTACCATACATGATGAATGGGAATCTATAAGACCCAAAGGGTCAAACATCTTTGCTATTATACTTAGAATACTTCGTTTGGTGTGGGAGACTTCTACACTGTCGTCAGGTTTTCTACAATCAAAGGAGAAGGTATTCCACATTACACCTCACATCACCTCAACCCTAATACACTACTTGACTCATCACCATCATGTATGTGATACACACCATCTTTTGACTTAGAAGTAATTGACATACAGTTTGATACTAGCTTTGTAAGATCCATGCTACAATCTGCCAGTATACTACGTGCGTCACAGAATTTATCATGTGCATCCTTAACTGAATCTGCCCCACTCAACCAATTATTCACAGTGTACATATCAGTCTTTAGTTCTTTCGACTACTTTACTTGAGGGTACTTAGCAAGATGGGTTGGCGCATTCAAAAGAAAGGGACTAGATGTATTGCCAAAGGGAACACGGTTGAACCTCATGTGTCTTATGGTGCCATCCTCTTTAGGCAGCAAAATTCTATGCACATCCTTGTCTTCCTTGCGTACATTTATTTGCAGAAATGCCTTCTTTATATCTGCAGTTATAGCAATGGGCCAACGACGAAAGCGTACTAAACTTCAACTAAATCTGCTAAGTGAAGGGCCAGAATGAAGACAGTCATTTAAAGAAACACCATTAAAGCAGGCTGAGGCATCAAAGACAGTTCCATTTTAGTGCTACTACTATTTAACTTTATCACAGGACGGTGAGGCATGTAGTATACAGGATTTACATTTGAAATTTCATTACTAGGTACTTCTTCTATTATGTTTTCATCCTCATAACTAGCCAACACCTTGAGATAATCTTTTCAATTTCTTTATCTTTATCAAGCTTTACTTGTAACCTGTTGGGCCTCGCAATACTTTCATTATTTATGAGTTTTTCCTTGACTGAATCATTCTTCCATGGCAGTGCAACCTCGTATCTATCAGTTTTAAACTGTACAGTATTCTTAAATTCCTGCATTATTTTTGAGTCACTATTATCTTGCACTACCTCCTTTGGCTTAATTCCAACAGTTTCTAAATCCCAAAACTTACACAAGTCAGAATCAGACAGGGGGGAAATACACAAAAGCTGTGTTTCAGAATACCTGGAGGTGGTGTGAGCAGAATCAGGTAACCTTCCGGACAACACATACCCAAAGATGGACCTCATGGCCACAACACACTCCTTTTGGATGGCATCTGCTGCTGAAATTAATGTCCAGTAGTAATCAAGACCATTGGGGAGGCACTGTTGTAATCATCTGTCAATTCAACATGGGAGAAAGAATTTAACACATGGTTAGGCACAACAGGTCTCACAAGAGGCTGACAAATCTTAGGAATTTCAGCTGTAATGACAGGAACAACATTGTTATCTTTATCTAACATACTTATTTTGAAAACATTTCTAAGTTCTTCTTTTCCAGTACTGTGACCCCCAAAACTAGAATAGGGTATTGGGTTACTGGTTAACCATTGTGGTTTGCATTTCTTAACAAAACTACTACTTATATAACTTCTATCAGCCCCATTATCAAACAACACTTTAGCTGTAACAACCCTACCATCAGTACCACATACTTTTACCTTGGCTGTCTGTAGGACTGTACAACTACCACCTTGACTAGACATGAGTGTTATGTTGTCCGACTTCTGACCCTTGTTGACTTCTTCTTCTTGTCTTGGGCTAAAGTCCAACTTGACGCCACACATGAGGGTATTGTGGTTTCCTTCGCAGCTTGCACACTTTATCTGAGCCTTGCAGAATCTTGAAGAGTGTCCACTGTTAAGGCACTTAAAGCAGACACCTTGTAGACTTCTAATCTTCTCACCTCGTTCCTGCCCACTTATCTCTGCACATTGAAGCAGTTTTCAGACTGTGTTTCTTTCTACAAACAGCAGACAGGAAGTTCTTGCTTAGACGAGGTATGAAGGGCTGCGGCAGAGAACTTCTTCTCCTTGGGGGCACTACTTTCGGTCTTTCCCTCAGCAACATTCTTCTTTCCTCTGAAGGCTTCGGACCGCTCTAATCTTGAGATCTCCTTATACAGGAAGTCGAGGAGAAAGTCTAGATCACTCTCATGTCCATCCCCATCTCTAGCCCACTCTAGCCGCAGGTCGTGAGGTAAACGGGAAAGGATAATTGAGTGAGGAACACTTCATTGTTTCCCAGTGACGCCTAATGCTTCTAAACTGCGGACGTGTGTAAGAATTTCATCACGAAGCTTCCACAGCTGCGTCACTGACTTTTCACTACTTGTACTTATGCTAAGTTTACCATTCAGAAGAGCTTGGACATGGGTAAAGATGATTCTTTCTTCCTGCCATATCTCTCCTTCAGTAGATCACATGCCACTTGATAATTAGCACTTGTGTGGGCCAACTTTAACCACATACTTGGCATCTCCTTCCAGCAGTGACAATAAGTATGCATACTTGCTAATTACTGGAATGTCAGTTGCATCAATGTGGGAAATGAACTGGTCCCAGAATGATTGCCACTGAATAACATCACCCGAAAACTTGGGTAACTCTAACTTGGGTAACTTGACGTTCACAGCTGCTTGACTATCTTGGGACACTATATCTTGCGCGTCGGCCGCTACTAATTCTTTAACTTTGGCTTCAGCTAGTATCCTAACTTGGCACACTGTGTTCGAAATTCATAAGCATCATCCAATACTTGATCGAGTGCACTATCTTCTACGACACTCTCATATTCTTCTTGTACTTCGTCAAACTTCTCTAGTCTCTTATCATATTGCTTGATGGCGTGTTCTAATTCTATTAATGTGACATCAGGTTTAGCAAGGATATCACCTATGGCCTCAGACGCTCTTGTCAGCCAGCCCTTGCACGCACATCTTGCCTTATTTATCTTCTTCATCTTATATTTACTGCACTGAAACTAGTTTCTTATGTTCTTTACCTTGTTGGGATCTTGTTCCCGGGTCTGGGCACCAAAAATGTGGGGTTTTCTTGCCACATTCGTGCAGTAAATACAGATGTTCTTTGGGGTGGCCATTGAAACACGTGGTGTTGTTGAGCGTCTGCTAATTTATTCAGAAAATTATATTGATATAAAATGATTAACACTTCTGTTTCAATGCAGTTAAAATATATAGTCTTCATAATGGAAATATATACACCTGATAAATGGTGTAACATAAATTAAACATGTCTTTCTTGTAGTAAATAAGCGTAAAATAAAAAACATCAAATATTGGTGGAACATGGGAGACATTACGTATGTAAAAGAAAACGGACCCGCCGTTTGGGGGGACTTAACTAAACTTTTTCATTTCTAAATTCAACAGATAGACACACACGGACGCACGCATGCATGCACGCACACACACGTACACACACACACATAAATATATATATATATATATATATATATATATATATATATATATATATATTATATACACTTCTTTCTCTCTCTCTCACTCCCTATTGTTTTCACTTTTACTCTCTCTCTTCTCTTTCTCATCCTCTCACTCTCTATCTACCTATTTCTTCTTCCATCTCTCTCTCTTCCTCTCTCTGTCTTTTCCCTTTTCCTCTCTCTCTCTTTTC
>BOPN01002806.1:72500-82500 GCA_017312705.2 Penaeus japonicus | reverse complement strand
GCCACATATCTGAAAGTATTTGTACCTATATCAATTTGATGTTATTACAGTAATATAATATATCCTATTTTATTTCATTATATAAGAATGTGTATGTATATTAGCTTTTGAATATCACCACAGGCTGCGATACACAAGATTCAGTCGGAAATGAAACTCCTGGATCAAGAACTGCAGATTTCAGCAGAAATTTTGGTGAAGTCGTTGGAGGGAGATAAGCCTTGGGATGCAAAGGTTATCACATCCAGAGACTCTTCAGTGGCACTAAACAGTCGTCTGTTTCGAGCCTGTGCCGCCGGAGCGACCACATTCGCCTGGTGGATCTGGCACAGCGGCGGTAATACCTTGTCCCAGGACAAGGACGGAGAAACGCCCCTGCACGCCGCCCTCGACGCAGGGCACCTCGACACGGCCACCGCCCTCGTCCTCCACATGGGAGCGAACCTCTTCCTGCCGGACCACAAGGGGCGAGCGCCCGTCGATCTGATACCAGACGATGCCACAAGAGAGCAACTTCTTCAGGTAAGGCGCCCCGCATTCAGGTACACATGCACTCAGACAGTTATATAAAATCATATATGAGCGTGTGTGTGTGTTTGTATGTGTTTGTGCATATATGTATATATATATATATATATATATATATATATGTATATATATGTATTACATATATTGATATATGTCTAATGTATATACTGTATATACATATATAGATATAAGGGTAATATCTCTCTCTCTCTCTCTCTCTCTCTCTCTCTCTCTCTATATATATATATATATATATATATATATATTGATATCTATATATATATATATTTATATATATACATATATATACATATATATATAATATATATATATATATATATATATATATATATATATATATATATATGAGTGTGTGTGTGTGTGTGGGATGGAAGACAGCCATAATAAGAAAGGAAAAATAAAACGTGGCGCTTCAAACCAGACTATACTCGTCAACAATAAAATCGAAACAGGAAGGTGATTCGAAATGATCCATTGTTAATATATATATATATGTATGTATATATATATATATATATATATATATATATATATATGTGTGTGTGTGTGTGTGTGTGTGTGTGTGTGTGTGTGTGTGTGTGTGTTTGTATAAAGATATATATATATATATATATATATATATATATATATATATAAAGATATGAAAATGAATGTATATATATGTATATAAATATGTATATATACGTATATATGTATAATTATATATATATATGTATGTATATATATATACATATATATATGTATATATATATATATATATATATATATATATATATATAGGTATGTATGTATGTATATATATATATATATATATATATATATATATATATATATATATACATAAACAAACAATAAACATGTCACTTTCTGAAGATAATCCTTAATTTTGATTGTAATTACCTATACTGTATGTCTGGTGTGTATGTGTATATATATGTATATATATATATAATTATATATATATTGATATATATGATATACATAAATATATTGATATATGTATAATATATATACATATATATATACATATAGGTAAACCATATATCTATATATGTATATATATATAAATATATATATATATATACATATGTGTGTGTACATACATACATACATATATATATATATATATATATATATATATATATATATATATATATATATATATATGTATATATATATATATATACATATGTATATATATATATATATATATATATATATATATATATATATATATATAAATGTGTGTGTGTGAGTTTGTGTTTGTGTGTATGTATATGTATATATATGTATATATACATATATGTGTGTGTATATATATATATAATATAAATATATATGTATAAAAATATGTAAATATATGTAAATATATGTATATGTCTATGCGCGCGCGTTTAAACAAATCAACAAAGATGTCACTTTCAAGGTAATCCGGTTATATTACATTTACCTTTATTTGTTTATTTATTTACATTTATCATTATGCATTTGTCATATAAGGGTGGTTATGTCTTTTATTATTTTATATATGTGTTTGTGTAAAGATAAATAAATATATATATAATGTTATATTATATGTGTATGTACATATAAATATATGTATAAGTATGTATATATAATAAATACCATATATATATGTTATTTGATATTTAAAATTATTTTGCAGGCTATATTGGCGAGAGAATGTGCGCGTTTGAATGATGAATCAGAAAAGGCTCGAGATCCTACACAGAAACAGGAAGCCCGGCAGTTTGTTTTCCTTCTCCTGTCACTGCATTGTGCATACTCTTCACAAACAGACAAAGGCCGTGAAGCACTGTGTTGGAAGACAACCTTCTGGTGGTTGAATAAGGAATTATCTGAAAGTGATGACTGGATGGAAAAACTGGTTCTTGTCACCAGAAACCAGGATTGCGAAGATGGTAGTTTCATTGATTTCACATACGATTATGTGTTGAAGCTGATTACTAAAACACAGTTGAGATATAATGTCCTTAGCAAGATTTTGGAGAAAGCGGCAATCCTTAGTTGTGAAAAGGAGTTTCCACTTTTCCTTCATCTTTTGGTACATGTGGGAAAACAGAAGGTCACTAGCGAAATCGAAGTGTGTCAGGCATCTCTTCTGCATTACGCCGCTTTGAAGAACAATATATCTGCAGCCAGATACCTTGTCAGTCACGGAGCTTCAATCAAGGCAAAGGATCGTTTCGGCAACACACCTGCACACTATGCTTGCATGCATGGCTACAAGGACTTGGGGGACTTTTTAAAGACAAATCAGGTAAACAGAAACAGAAATGGATTAACAGCAATCGACCTTCTAGATGGTTACAGAAACTACCTGAAACTGTATGATTTGGACTTAAAATCTCTAGAGAACATAGACATACAAAAAAGCAATACTGGTCCTCAGAGAATAAATATTCTTTTGAAAGAACTGAAGAAAAAATGGCAAGTGAATGGTATAGGAGAAGCAATAGCTAAAGTCCATGTCAACTATTCAAGAGGAGAATCCAAAGACATACAAGCAGCTGTATTCAGTTGGGCAGACAGTATAAAGAATGCTGTTGCAAAGAAAAATCCCATGTTTAGCGGGGAACTTCTAATGTTAGGAAGTTCGGCAGACAACGTAAGGCTCTTTTGCCCAGACGAATATGACTGTAATATTATACTGAGCAGTTTTAATGGCTATCCTAATGGAGGCCTGCAAGTGTCACTGGAAGAAAAGGAACCTGATTATAGTGACTGTAAATCAAAAATTAATGTTTCATCAAAAAACATTAACATCAAGAATCTTCTGAAAGGAAATAACTTCTTATATACATTTTACAGTATGGTTAAGGAATGCATCTCAATTCTTGAACCTGAAGATAAAAGATTAACAATGATTCCACCTGGTGTAAAAAGGACCAAAGTTGGAGTGGGGCTCACCCTTGTTTGGACAGGCAAGGAGTTCCCTTTACTGCTGGTGGATGTGGACATTGTGCCCACTATGGAAGCTCCCTGGCCAGCAGACCTGCCTAGGCCACCTCTTACACCGCCTCACATTAAGTCAGTCTATATCAACAGTATTGGCAACGGTGAGTGGAGGTTCTCCTTCGCACAGGCGGAAAACGAAATCATGAAGAATCTGACTCCTGACCAGCGGCGAGTGTTCCTGGCCTGTAAGATGGTTCTAAGTTCCCTCAAAGTAGAAAAGTGGGCACCAAGAGATATCCAGAGCAGATTCAAGTATTTTGATAAGATATTCTTCAAAATCCCTTCGCCAAAGGGATTTATCTTAAAAAACACATTTTTCTTGGAGCTGGAAGAATTCAGAGACCATAGTTACTACTGGACAGACCGCTCAGAAAAAAGGATAAGGTCAGTCTTTGAACGCATGTGCGAAAAGGGTAGAAAAGGACCTGCGAAAATAGAAGCTTACTTTGCAGGCAGCACACAACCCTCATGTATAGGGTATGGAGCACCAAACATTGTTTCATTTTTCACTCCGAAACCTGGCTTTCATGGAGTAAGTGAATACTAGGCTCAAGGACCATGTTGTTACACATACAGATTATGAAAATGCTTTTTATGATTTAAATGAACAATACTATGTAACACAAATATTTCAATGGGTTGTTTATTAGTATAAGATTTTCATAAATTTTACAATTTTCTTCTTTTTTTTTTCTTTTCTTTTAATCTTTTCGGTACTCCATCCGTTTAAGGGGTACTTCAGAGTCCTCAGTTGGTGAAAAGGTAAGAGTAGCAAGCTACCTGAAATTGAAAAGGAGTTTTGAAAGAAGGGGTCCGAAACCTCTTGCTTTTCGATACATTGTGGTTTCGTCCATCTTGTAGAAATTGATATGGTATACTCTTATATCAATCGTCAATTTAGCGATTAAAAGCTAGCTTGAACTTGCATACATACCAAGAACGTGAGAACCGTTTTTTTCGCCTTATAGGGTTAGCAGCACAGGAGTTTGCCTTGTGTAAAAGGAACAAAACTGTACTAAGCGGAGCCGGGGGTATTTCAACAGTCTGGAATTGTCGATAGAACTGACATCAGCAGAACATTTGAGCTTAATTGTGAAGGTCTTCCTGGTGTAACTAATTATTCTAAATGGGTTCTTTGTTGTAGAGGCTTCTTTATTGTATCGATTTAAACGAACACCTACGTGCAGCCACGAAGATTTTGTCAACAAATGTCATGTTTGCCGAAGTTACACTGGTTGGATCTTGCACATCACTTCTTAGACTTGGAAACAAAATCGACTACGCTACCGGTGACGCCTGATTTCTCCGCCTGTTTATACGTGTTGTGTTAGTGCTTATTGCTGTGATCATTGTGCTGTAGTGTATAAATCTATTGTGTACCATAATGTCAGACTATCTGCGTTATGGAATAAACCTGAACTATACAAACCCTGTGTCACTACCCTATTTGTGGTGGGTTATTAGTTCCAATAGACTAAGACACCCATCACACTCTCTCTCTCTCTTTTAGTCTGTGATGATCAAGGCTGAATTTTGTACCATATAAGTAGCCTAATCTGGACGAGACTTTCTTCATAATAAAAAAAAATGTTGAGAGGTAGGTTTCGTATGAAATTTATATAAGGTAGGCATGTTTACAGAAATTAAAATATAAGCAAAAAATACATTATTTATTCATAAAGTAATATATTGGTACCAAAAAGACCAATCTGCCAAACGTGTGTATTTCATCCCCAGTTTCAGCGTTATTTTCACGCATTAATAAATGTGATTAGCATATTTTTTGGTATTATATAAGTATGATTTTAAAAATTAACAAGTCGTTCAGATGAAGAGATCCAGAACTCTCCGAACAATATGAAGTCTTACTATGATGTGCTAGGTGCCCTATATTGGGCTTATACTGTATATAGTACATATCACAAGCTGATAGTAAAATGGCTTAAGAGTTTACCGTCGAAACACTTCATAATGAGCAATTATGACTCGGAAAGAGATCTTGAAATTTATCCTCGCCATTTGGTAACATTTGTATATCTAAAGTCAGTACAAAAATATATTCAATCAAGACTATATTATCACATTTAACATGTCACATTTCTGATATTTCAAAATTTCCATCCTGATACATGACTTTTCAAAATATCGTTTCAAACTGTCACAAAACAATACCCTTAGCGAGAGCAAGCCCATGGTTGGAAATACCATTTTAATATGAAAATAATAATATCAAACGGTAAGTCCTTTCCCCTTTCCGCCAAGCCAAAATTCCTAGCTGGCACTGCCTCCCGTTCTATCATCGTCCTTCCTTTTTCTCTCACTTTCTTCCTCCTTTATCTGGAGCTTCTTGCTTCCTCACTCATCTCAGATCCTTTCTTCTTTCTTCTCCTTAGCCTGATTCCGCCGAGGACTTCGAGACTCCTGGCGGAAGCGCGAGGTCGAAGACTATAGGTGGGTTCACAGGCTTGTAGAAACGGTCACACGTGGAAGCGTTGATGAAAATCGTACGTCCGTTCGTGGTCATCCCATAGCCTGGGAGGGAAGAAGAGAGAGAAAGCGTGATAAAAAGTGAGGGAGAGAGAGAGAGAGAGAGAGAGAGAGAGAGAGAGAGAGAGAGAGAGAGAGAGAGAGAGAGAGATAGAGCGAGAGAGAGAGAGAGAGAGAGAACAAGAATGAGAGACAGAGTGTATATCACCTTGTCATATCCATTTGTATTTTATATTTTATGTTGCTGTTATTGTTTCAATTGAATATTATTTACATATGTATCTACCACACACATACATACATACATATTGTATGTTCATTGTCTCACCTATTTCTTTGCCTCCCTCTAACTCTCACGTCAGCCATACCATTGTTGTTTTGTCTTTCCCTTCGCATGAGTTAAGCACACATACAAAACTTTCTTCTTCACATAACATTGTCCCATACTACACATGTGATTCACACATATCCTCAGACAAATCATACATTATACTAGTCTTTTCTCAAAGATCATAAGAGCAACACTTCGTCCCTCGAAGGAGGAGAAACCCTCACTACAACTTACTATGTTAAATCTAAAGCAACAAATTAAAAAACTACTTCGGCTATCTTCTTCATGCCGCTAAGCCCCAGGATACCATTATTCTTGTAGCGGTCGTCACCCAGACTTCTACACACACACAGAGAGAGAGAGAGAGAGAGAGAGAGAGAGAGAGAGAGAGAGAAAGAGAGAAAGAGAGAGAGAGAGAACACAGTTGCACGCTTACCTTCGTGTATGTGTCCGTATATATGATATTTTGGATTAATTTTGCCTAGCAAGGTTTGCATTAGGTCAACACATCCCGCTCGGTCGCCTCTCCAGGTAAGGTCACCGTGGCCCAAGGGCGGTCCGTGGGTCATTAACAAGTCCACATCTTCAGGAATCTTCCTCCATTTCTCTCGAAGAGGTTCACCTCGCGTTAAATTGAAGGCCATAACATGGTACTCGGGCGTCCTGAAAAAAAATATAGTACGGAATGTTCAGACAAATAGAAAGAGAAATGTAAGGTCAAAGTTGTCAAGGTCAAATACAGCCTTCGCAAAATCTACCAGTCATATGGTATTTAAGCGTTCTGGCAAATGGAGAAGTGAATGTTCTAACATTAATAAGAATTGGACAGGTAAACTGTCTAGGCCACATACAGCCATTACAAAATCTGCCAAGTAATTGCGAACAGAAACTACCAATTTATTGATCATTTAAACTCTAATCAGCTGTAAAAGACAGTGCCACACGGCTGCCTAGCTAACACTCACCAGGGTGCGCCATAGACCTTAAAACCATACACGGTAGTAGAGGAATCTTGAAGGTACGTGGCATTGGTGATGACCTCCTGAGCGGGGAGTGGTTTCCTACACATATCCTCGTCTAGAATAACTTCATGATTCCCTGCGATCACGATTTTGTGCTTATATGGCAGTGTACCTTGAGGGGAAAAAAGTCATATAACTGAAATATCCAAGAGCAACTCGTGAGACATATTCTCGTAATTACTGTACTTATCCCTGTGTATCACTATCCTTCACGTACAAACTTACCTAACCAAGCATTGAAATCTTTTGCCTCTGAGAGAGACCCCGTGTAGGTAAAGTCGCCTGAATGTAGTAATACGTCGCCGTCTGGCATTGGGTGAGTCATGCCATCTGTCTTGACATGAGTATCACTCACGCACACAAATCTCACCTGTGGATATAGGACAAGAATATGATTAGTCTCTAAATGGAAAGGATAACATGGAAATGGAAATAATGGAATTGCTCTTCATTGCCTTGACATTGAGCTGAATCTGTAACAAATTACATAATTCTTAGACATGACAAAACAAAATTAGTGTCATCAATACCAATGCCTAAGCCCCTTACTGTTTCTTTCTTAATTCTTTCTTTCACGTTACTTCATCCACTTTCAATGTTTTCATATCCTTGTTCACTACGATACCCTCATGATTTTCTCCCCTCTTTATAAAACTCCTTTGATGATATCGCTTGCCACTGTCCCTTCCTTCTCACTCCCATTCTCTCTGGCTGTAGAAGCAGGAGCTGGTTTAAGGGAATCTTGAATGCTGCGATTCTCCTTTTATTTAAAGACCTCAAAGTCATCCTCAAACCTACAGGCCTGTAGAAAATATTCCTTTTCTTGGCTTTTCCTCTAGACCCTAGAGTCTAGAGTTACCACACTTGGCACCACTGAGTACTACAATAAGAGGCGGATCTATAGGGTGGAAGAGGGAAGCATGCTGCCATGCCCCCCTGTCAATATCCTCTTTTACATCCCACAATAATGTCTCTACATCAATCACAATCTAAAAAAAAAAAACGATTTTCTAAAAGGCATCGAAATCATCCTGTCTAGTTCCAGGAAAGGAGGGAGTGAAGCAAGGTGATGTTTGGACCTCGTCCCTCTGAACTGACCACGCTATCCACATTTCTTCTTTTCCTGGAGAGAACTCCACTCTGACTTTGTGCACCCTGTGTAAACGTGCCCTGTCTCGTCTTGCACTACAGATGTGTAGACTTCTTTCCATTCATCTGGCATCTCGTCACTGGCCTTCCTTCAGTTCATCGTCTAAACCACTGATTGTTATGAATTAGTTTATTATATCTACTCAATATTGTGAAGCAGGCATTCCCTCGTGATCTGAGATTTCCTTTTTTTCTGCTCCCTTTCCTACTTTGGACCCCGATGCCCTGGGGCAGCCTACACTACATCTATAGGTTACCACCTCTGCCTCTCTTTAGTCAATAATTACGATGCTGGGATGGCGTACCGGTGCAAGCTAATGGCATATGAAATACGTCAATTGCCGTATTCTTGCTCACTTTGCTAAAGAGCGACCTGCTGGTTACAAATGTTAATAACGCTATCTTTATATTTGTTCTGTCTAGCACTTGCTGTCCACATCATATGCTGCCATACAGAAAGTGCCCAATTCCATATTGTGAAACCCAAGCTGATAGAGGAGGCTTGTTAAATCCTTCACTGGTCCATAACATACAACGCAAGACTAAATAGTTGTTACTAGAGTTGCAATAAAAAAAAATAAAAACACTAATCGTTCCACAATAGAATCTTAATGAATTTCATACTTTTGTATTTCAGGATCAGATTAGGCTTAAAACGGTGCTTATAGACTTTTCTAATTCATTCGATTTTAACAACTTTCCCTTACAGTTCATTCAATTTCTAGTTCTTCCTTAGGTAAGTGAAGTACCATATATGAGTTAGCTGACCTTATCCTCTGAGATCGGAGCTGTGGGAGGAAGAGGCTCCACGATGTCCACTGTGAGCTTGTCCTTCCAATGTTTCCAAGCTGCATTTGGGTCGATGCTCCAGTCGATGGAATCCGTCATGTTCTGTGGAAAATGGACGCGAGTTAGATAGATGGGCCATATCAGCTGTAGCAAGTGTCATTAGCATTAAAATGTCCGTGTGTATGTGTGTGTGTGTGTAAACATGAATTATTTATCTAATTATCTATCTACACACACACACACACACACACACACACACACACACACACACACACACACACACACACACACACACACATACATATACATATATATATATATATATATATATATATATATATATATATATATATATATATATATATATATATTAGAAATTTTATAAATATATATTATAAATTATATATATATATATATATATATATATATATATATATATATATATATATATACATATATATGCACGCACATATAATTGCGGAAAAGACTTTCATATTGTATATCTTTTGAAATACTCATTATATATATATATATATATATATATATATATATATATATATATATATATATATATATATATATATATATATATATACATACATATATATATACATATATATATATATATATATATATATATATATATATATATATAATCTGATCATTTAAAAACCTTATATAACATGAAAATATT
>BOPN01002806.1:20000-67500 GCA_017312705.2 Penaeus japonicus | reverse complement strand
TGGTGAATATTGTCTCAAAGGTTATATATGGTGAATATTGTCTCAAAGGTTATATATGGTGAATATTGTCTCAAAGGTTATATATGGTGAATATTGTCTCAAAGGTTATATATGGTGAATATTGTCTCAAAGGTTATATATGGTGAATATTGTCTCAAAGGTTATATATGGTGAATATTGTCTCAAAGGTTATATATGGTGAATATTGTTGCTAAATGACTTGGGCTAAATTAGCTTGGTCCTTACTGGTTTTGGCCCCATTTTAGGACCTCGGCCTATATGTAGATATTGTTAGAAATAGAAATGAATGGGTGATTACTAAATATTTATGGAGGATAAATCTCCAGGGGATTTAGAGGCTCTATTTTGATAATGTAAATGAGGGAGGATGCTTGTTGCTTACTGCCAGTTTAGAAAGCACGAAGGCCATGCCATCGCGTAATACATGGAATTGCTGATTTTGGCAGGCATTTCTCGCCTTACCTTTAATTTGCACAGATTTTAAACCTCATTTTGGTGATATGTTTATATTATAATTTTATTGTTATGTTTTCTGTCTATGCGTTCTTATTGTTTTTATAAATTTTCTTCTATAACATAGGTACCTCAAATTGAAAATTAAGAGAAAACTTATTTATTAACTCACAGCAGTTTCTAAAAAAAAAAAAAAAAAATCTACCTAAAACTTACTGTGATATCTGATAGAAGGCCAATCTAAGGGCCAAGCCAACATCAGAATGCCATGTGTCTTTGGCAGTATATCATGGGAAGATAGGGGTTAGACTAGTGCTTTATTTGATGATATATTGATAATGAAGTTTGCAATCTCTGCCTTGCTGCGTTATACACTGTGGTGGTTTGCTGGCCTTAACCCATTCACGACGGGGGCATTCTAGCCTTGAATGTCACAATGCCGGGGCTTTCGAATTATTAGGCCTAAATCAATTAAATGGCTGGCACAATACTGTGCCGCCCGGCCACTGGGCTTTTGAATGAGCGGTACAGTACTGTACCACCCGTCCAGAGAGGGTTAACATGAGCACTGAAAGGTATGGAAGCTACATGTAAGCCAATGATGTACAGTTGTTTGTCACATTGATAAACATGATGTACCTTAAGACATTTTTCTTGTATAACAGTTCTTACAAAAGCAAATTTGATAAATTCCTTGATTAACTATAAATCATCAGGGAGGTTCGCAAACTGTACATACAGTGGTCAAGATTATAATGAATTCTTTTATTACTTTCATTATGTATGTTGAATGTTCTTAATTTGCAATAACTGTGTCACACATCCTCCTATCATATGCCTATCCAAAACTGATGTTATACCAGCATTTTTTATTTCTGAAAATTCTCCTCAGACCAGCAATCTGTTGCCTGCGTACCATACTTTGAGTAGCACTGTCTTAGAATTCATCAATCATGTATGTCCGACACAGTAATTTTATCTTTTTATGAAAAAAAAAGGGGGCGGTAACAAAATCAGATATTTTGTATTTATAGGTTGCTTCAATGTGTTGGATGTTACTTATTAATATGTTGCTACATTTTTCTTTCAGATGATTAGACAGTGATGGCAAGGACAGTACTTTTGCAAAATGGATAAGGGCAGACTGCAGCAATCAAGTTGATGCACTAGATACACTTAAAAATGTAGCCACAAGGATATAGACTGGAGGAAAGTCTTTCCCCTTGTCTCAAAACTAACCTGCTTCCACTCAGTCACAACAAAAAAATAGTAAGCCATACACCCCCACACAATTCCAAAATGCCCAACATAACTTGTGAAACTCAGGAGAAGATCATGACATCGCCAGTGTTTAGAAGTCAAAGGCTGGCAAGAAAAGCTGTCTTTCGCAATGCATTAAACAAGAATGACACCTTTCTTTCCACAAGCCCCAAAAGTGTAGGTCAGAAAACGCAGCAGGGTCTCTCGTTGTCACCTGTTCTTAGGAGCCAAAGAAAGATCAAGTGTGGAACAGAGAATACACCCTCAAGGAAGAGGTTGAGAGGACAAGATGAAAGGCAAACTATCAAGAATTTGAATTCACCCAAAAATGCAACACCAAGGTCAAGAAAGTCGGTTGAATTTGACAGCCCTTCAACTGCATTCTTGAACCATGATGACTCCTTTATGGAAAGTGTTAATTTGGATGAACTAGACTCTCTGTGTTCATCATTAGAGCTAACTCCAATTAGAAATGTTAAGTCTTCAAATAATAATAGAATTCCCTTGTCTAACAATGATATCAACACAAGTCCATACTTGTTGCGCAAAACCCCGCGAAGAATTAACCTTCAAAAGACAAGTGAACACATTCAGCCACTAAGCAAAATATGTAATAAGTCTAATACTATCACTAAAGCTAGGAAACCAATGACTAATGACTCCTGTAAAGAGAAAATAGATATTGATAAAAGTGTTACTGGTAAGGCAAGTCATCAGAAGAAAGTAACCACGAGTATAGGAAGTTTTATTCCAGAAAGCACCTGTGGTAGTGAAAATAGCCATCAAGATCTTGCCTCCAGTGTAAATTGTAGTGTTCAAACTAATCTTGGTGTCACAAAAGCCAATACCAAGCAGACCTCTGGGAGAAGTTCACCAGATATTTTTGGAGAACAGTCAGATTCTCAATTTGATGATGACTTTGGCCTCACAGACACTCAAATGTCGTGTCTAGATGAAGCCTATTTTGATGGGATCAGCAATCCTTCACAAGACATCCAAGATTTTAACAAGCCTAATGGGAATATTGTAGTGAAACCCAATTTTAGTTGTGAAGCAGCTAACGTCAAGAATAATACAACCCAAGAGATTTCATCCTTTGCCTCCAATACTCAAGGTACACACAATAAATCAGGAAGTTCATTTGGTTCTCCAGATTCACAGCTTAGTTTCATCAGCACACAAGGATCTCAGCCACTTCTGGATCGTTTCCAGAACAGATTTAAAGACGCAGTGGCTGTTGATAAGACAGATGGTAGGTCTTCTTATACTGAGTATTTCTGTTGCTTTCACATTCTAATCTCTCTCTAATCTCTATTTTATTGTTTATTGTTGTCATGATGAATATAATTCAATCATACTTTTTACCAAGGTATTTGTTTTATAAATGTTCTGATTTTATTTTCTAAATATATCTGCAGAACCAATCAAGACTGCCACAGAACGCCGTGCAGAGGTTGTTGCTGCAGCAATGGAAGCTGTTGAAATGACTATAAATGATGACTTTGAACTGGGCCCTTTCTTTGGACTCCCCTCCAAGGTGCTAGATGTGCTTAGTGCCCATCGTGGCATTTCGAAGCTCTACGGTGAGAGTTTTGTTAGACCAGTTAATTACTTAGTGATGAGATATTTGCTGTCATACAGTCTAATTCTCTCAAGCTATCTGCTTCCTATATTTAGAAGGCTGATATGAGACTATATTGCAATGACCATTAAACTTGAACATCATGTGTGTCATTTACAAAAATTGCATCCCAGTATTATTAGTTTCATAAATCATCAATTTCTGAGAGGCACATCAGTCCTTTTCTTCAGAGAAAATACAACCTAGTGCAATCCATTTTGTTAGCATAGTTGTCCAAATTTCAGATTGGCAGGAGGAGTGTATAATTAAAGGCTCAGGCTCAGAAAACCTCATCTTTTCTCTTCCAACAAGTGGTGGGAAGACCCTGGTGGCGGAAGTGCTGATGTTGCGGCAGTTGCTCCTCAAGAAAAGAAACGCCCTTCTGATTCTCCCCTATGTGGCTCTTGTCCAAGAAAAGGTCTGTCATTTTTTACTTTACTATTTTGTCTTTTATTTTGCCTGAAGTTTACTGTGATGTTTGATATTTGTTTGTGTAGTTTATCAAGTATTGATGTTCATAGGTGTTATAATTTCTGTAACTATTTTTTTCTTTCTTTCATTCTCTCCCCTTTTTTTAAATACAAAGGTACGTGGCCTAGCACCATTTGGAGTAGAGCTGGAGTTCCTTATTGAAGAATATGCAGGAAGTCGTGGATCCTTTCCTCCCAAGGCTAAGCGTAAAAAGTATGTTCTATTATGTGAAAATACCAGTATGAAAGGGAGTTCAAAGGATAGGAATATATTGAAAGAAATTATTTGCGTTACTTTATCTTTGGGGAATTTTGTACTTAAAAAAGGAGAAATTACTTGCATAACATGCCTGGTTATTTGTAGTTTTGTATTTTGTTACCCACTTAACCCATTGGCCGCGGTATTAATAAAATATGTATACAGTCATGTGGCGGGTTTATGTTGTATGGCATGGTCCCATCCACATATATGACTGATGCTGCCTTGACAGAAATGTCATCTGCTATCAGTGGGTTAATTTGCAAGCTGTTCTGGGTAAATACTTTAATAAGAATATTTGATTTTTGAAAACAACTTTTTATATGTGAATTTGCTGTTAGGTAAGTGAACTAAAAAGAGCCCTTTCTACTGATATAACCTTATACTGTCCATTCATGTGGTAACTGTAGCACTCACAGGGACTTTTCAATTTGAAAAAAGAAAAATCACAATTTCTTCACATGCTCCACTTATTAACTTATTTGAGCCTGCTAATTCTGTGCTCTGTTTCAAGTATATCTCCTATTTCCTTGGATGTGTATTTTAGTAGGGGTGTGTTTGTATTCATAAATGGTTATTGCAGAAAATGAGGCAGAGGTGAGAGATGTAGGCTTACTGCTAGCTCACATCTTCCTTTTGCAGTTATCTTATGGCTGCATTTGTCTCTCATGTTGGCATTCTTGCACCCTCACTTATTATTTTTCAGCCTACCAATTATGTAGGAAATATACTTATACATTTGTAAAGAGTAGCTGTAAAATGACAAAGGAAAGTTTGGAAATGTGGGTAGGGGTAATGAGGGGTTATAAGTGCTGTGCTTAATTAACCATTTTACTCCAGGGGGCATGGAATGAAATCAGTGGTCATTCCATCAGGTGGCATGTATGTCATGCCTTGATTGTAATGTCATGATGTCCCTGCCACACAAGGAGCAGCTAGGAGGTTGTGCTGTCTTAGCTTTGAGTGTCTATATATTGTTAGCAGTTAATGGTAATGATAAATTATAAACATGCCAAGGCACTTTGGGTTCTCAGACACAGAAGGGTCTTTACAGGGGCAGGTCCATTCCCACAGAATGATACCAGAATGCCATCTCCAGGGCAGCTTATCACACCAGTGGAAGAGAACAGATAGAGATCACTACAGGTGGTGTTAGGTCTGTTATTCTGTGGTATCCAATGTGTGGACCCCTAGGAGATCTGTTCCTCAGGCCTCTATTAGACTTCGTTTAGCACTAGGTGTGTGTGTGTATCGTATTTATCTGTGGTGTTTGTTCTCTCTACTGCTTTTGTTCAGCAATTGTAGGAACTGTACCCCTATCTGTTGTTAGGACACGGGGTTGTGTGTGCAACTGTCCACAGCCCTTACTAGAGGAGGTGATCAAGTGGGTACCATAAACCTCCATCATTCTATGGGCCCATCTCTCTGGGCCAGGTAGTTAATGTTGTGTTACTACCATGGTTAGTAGACCCATGACTGCTCTGTGCTGATGCATGTGAAATGCATTAAATACATCTCTTGCATTGTAAAAATTGTAAAATTTTGTTATGCTTCAGCACTTGCACACACCTAGTTCTTCAGCCTCCAAAAGGTGCTTGACGTGGGCCATATCAATACCTCACTCAGCACCTCTAAAACATTCCATGTATAGCAATGTTCCTGTTCTTTTGTTTGATTTACTGTCAGTGTGTCATACAACTACTCTAGATGCACAAAGCCAATTTAGTTAAGATCTCCATTAAACAGTCATAGCTGATTCTTATAACTTCACACTAGCCTTATCAGCTATTAAAAACATTTTCCAACTGCCTCAATATAACATGTATTAATTTGCAGTGTACAGTGTCAACAATACTTTCACAAAGTAGGCAGGCCCATTGAATTTAACCCATTTACGCCTGGGCGATTCTGGCTCTGAATGGTCACAATGCCGGGGTTTTCAAAAGTATAGGCCTAAAGCCTTGGGATTCTCGGGCGCACTATCTGCGAGCCTGGGCTGTCCGCTCACTCACCCCGAGTGCCGGCCTCGACCAAATATCTTGTTGCCGGTGTCTGACGCAAAAACCACAAAATATGTCAGCACATCATCCGGTGCGAATGGGTTAAGAGAAGTCATAAGATTACTGAAAAATATTTGAACATTTGATTAGAATATTTGTCAAGTTAATTTAGTGTTTAGTGTGTAGTTTTTCAATGTGTTTTCAGGGACAGTAAAACATTTTTAACCATCTTTTGTTGTGCTGTGAATCTTATTTTTGCATAATTGCTGAAGACCCATTATAGTGATAATAAAGCTATGATGTTTACAATTGACAGACAGTCATTATCACTAGGATAAAAATATCCAGCTAAGACAAGTACTGACACAATCTACCAGGAAATATTGCAAGGATGTTCTAAAAAAATTCTTTATCCAATTCTCAACAGAAGTGTACTGTATATAGCCACCATAGAGAAGGCATCCGGGCTTGTGAACTCGCTGTTAGAAACCGATCGCATGCAGGAGTTGGGACTAGTGGTAGTGGATGAGGTCCACATGCTGGCTGAGCCTGGGGGTCGTGGTGCCATGTTGGAATCTGTCATAACCAAGTTGCGCTTTGCTGCCAGTAGGTACTCGGCAAAAGTATTTATAAGATACTTGCACTTTTGTCTTTACTTTTATCACTGTTTTCATTATCATCAGTGTTATTGTTGTCTTCAGATTTGTGGTATATATTCATAGCTGCTATTATGATATTTGAGAAAAAATGTAATAAGTATATATACACCCATGTTTTTTATGAGAGGAAGCAAGACTATCTTGTTCTTTTCCTTTTTTTTTTATATATTTTTTTTAGATCATATATGTTTTTGAATTTTATTTATTTCTCTCACCAGGAAAGGTACAGCTAGTTGCCATGAGTGCTACAGTTGGCAACTTGAATGAGTTAGCAAGCTTTTTAGGCGCACAGTTATACACAGGAAACTTCAGGCCTGTAGAACTTGCTGAGTATGTAAAGGTAATTCTTCAATTTTTTAACCAAGTTTGGTATTGTTCAGTGTTCTTTAACAGTCAGAAATAAAACTGTATTTCTGCACGTTTGACATAATTTGTTCACTTATCTATAAAAGCATGTACCTTTTTCTTCAACAGATTACCAACCAGATTTGGGAGATAAACACCACTGCCCGTGTTGAAGAAGATCTGTTGAAGAACAAACGTCTAAGTTGTTTTCCTGTGAGTCTGATATTTAACCCATTCCCGACGGGGGAATTCTAGCCTTGAATGTCCAAATGCCGGGGCGTTCGAATTATTAGGCCTAAATCAATTGAATGGCTGGCACAATACTGTGCCGCCCGGCAACTGGGCTTTTGAATGCGCGGTACACATGCTGTACCACCCGTCCTGTGTGGGTTAAAGAGATTCATTTTTTTATTATTATTATTATATTGATAATCATAATTATAATTAGGCCATGTAGAAAGAAAAGTGTTGGCCAGCATCCATCACCTTCAGTTTTAGAGAAGAGTTTTTCTTTTTCTTATTTTTCTTTCTTTTTTTTTCTTTTTCTTCTTTTAACCCTTTCCTGACAGGGCACGCGCTACGCAAAAACCCCTATGCCGGGCGATTGCAATATTGCATTGTAATCATCACACTGGCATGACGCCCCGGCATCGGGAGTTTGGCTGTGTCATACGGGTGTGACGCACCGTCGTCATTGGGTTAATCTTCCTTTTGAGCTTGAGATCCAACCAGATGGTTTAAAGAAACCCAAATCATTGCCCTGTGGCTTTGCGCAACTCCATAATGAGCTTTTAGCTTATTTGACTTGGCCACTATCCTGGGCAGTTGGCAGCTCTTGTGGATCTTTCTGTGCTTTTACTTTTCTGTGGTATTCACAAGTAACAAACTGTTTTCATTGTTCAGACTCCATTTTAGATGTTCAAGTACTTAACCCTCTGCAGTAATGCAATATTAAATGAAAAGAAATTCTACTTGTTCATTTTACAAGCCAAAGAGAGAAAACAAAGAATTTGAAATATATACAAAGGCATACTTTTCTTAGGTGTTATTCAAAATACAGTAACAGTCAAAAGTAATAGAATATTGAAAAAAGATGATAGACTCTTTGATGTGCAAAAGACAAATCCAAGGGATCACCTTTTGGTCATGGGCTAGTCTGTTGTTTATTATTTGTTACAGTGTCAACACACACTTTCATTTCTGTAATGATAAAAACCCTTTTTTAGTGTAGTTGTGTTTTTACTGTTTTACCAAATTACAGAGTCTTATCTGACATTTTTATGCTATATAAAGAAATCAACCTTTTCATTGTCAGTTCTTCATATTACTTCTTATTGTGATATTGAAGGATAAACATAGCCGCTCCCATCACCCAATCCTCAGCTAGATTTCCCATGTAGTTCCGATGCAAAATTTCTCACTATCGCCACGTTCAAGTTTCTTAGATCCAATGGGCTAAGATAAAATCAGATCAGCATTCCTTGAATTTGAGTTTGAAACAATTTTTGGATTATTTTTTTATTACTTCATTCATTATAATGTTATATGTGTTGGGTGTCATGTTGACAGATAATTCAAGATTGTTACATATATATGAGCTGCCCCCCCCCCCCCCAACCCCCCAACCCCCGCATTGCTTGGATTTATTTTGGTTTATATTTGCTAACAGTACTCGCAAGAGCAGAAGAAAATTGACATAGATATGGTGGGTGGCTTAGTTGGTGAGGTCGTGCCTGAACATTCGTGCCTTGTCTTCTGTCCTACCAAGCGCAACTGTGAGACTCTGGCAGAGCTCATTTGTCGAATTCTGCCCAAGGAGTTGACTAAGGTAGGCAATATTAGGTTGAATTTATTTTTTATTTTTATTTTTTTATTATTTTTTTTTAATGTCTATGCATTTCATTAGGATTTTGTGTGAGATAATATTTTTGCCAAGTGCGTTTAAGTGTGTCCTGATGGGTGCATTGGATACTTACAGGTGCGGGTAACTGAGAAACGCGCTCTTTACCGTGCCCTGTCTGAGGAGGGATCTGGGGTGGTGTGCCCGGTTTTAAGGAGGACCATCCCTTATGGTGTTGCATATCATCACTCAGGTTTGTTTGATTTTCTTTTTCTTTTTTACCTAGTGATACTACCTTCCCAGGCTATTTATGTAAATTAGTAGGCATGTTTGCATTAACTCGTTTACGCTGGGTGACAAAATATCACGTCAAGTGGTGGCAGTACCTGCTGCTGGGGACAAGATATTTTGTCACGGCTTTCCATATGGCTGGTGCACCAGGTGATCAGGTCTGTAGCAGTTGGCCATGGCCAGATCAGGGGAATAGCCTGAGACATTAGGCTTACGCACTTGAAATACCCAGGCGTTTAGACCAGTCGGAGCCATAACAGCCCTGTTGGAAACTGGTTGAAGTAATACATGTAAAAATTCTTCTAGGCATATAAGAGCTATTTTACATATAATATAGAATATGATGACACAAAGGCGAATAGTAGAGCTTGAGCTCCTTTGCAGCTGAATCACAGCTAATAGCATTGTTGAGTTCGCTCCATGTCTTCAACCATATGTCTGAGATCGTGAAGATTCATTGAATCTGTTGCATGCGTCCGAATAGATAAACAAATTATGGATGTGAATATATCCAATACATTATGATACCAAGTATGAGAGAGTAGATACTGAAGAGCTATGACATTTTAGGACTGACGGAGGGAGAGAGACGACTCCTGGAAGAGGGTTACCTTGCCGGCACTCTGTGTTGCCTCTGCTGCACTTCCACTCTGGCTGCTGGTGTCAACCTTCCAGCAAGAAGAGTGAGTGGTCTGTTGTGTTCTCAATTGAAATATATGCTCTGGATTTCTTAGGTGAGATAATCAAGATATTGTGATGTATGAATTAGTAATGTTTGACTCTATGCACAATAATGATGTCTAGAATTAGCAAAAATGTTGTGAGGGAAATATTCCAATAGAAATTATTAACAGTTTGACATTTAAGAAGCTTCTTAAATCCTAAATGTTTACTCTAACAATTAGGTAATTATCCGGTCGCCATACACTGGGAGTGCCTTTCTTACGCGTGCAAGATACAAACAGATGGTAGGACGAGCAGGACGAGCAGGCCTTGACACATGTGGGGAGAGCTTCCTCATTCTCCAGCCAAAAGACACAAAAGAAGTAAGTAGCTTCTGGTGAATCATTATCATAAGCTGATATGTAACAGTATATCCAAATTACTAGCAATATGTATAAAATTATTCAAGATTTTAAAAAGTGATGTGTTATTGCATTAATTCTTATATAGCATTTATCTGTCATTTGTGATTAAATGTGCATAAAGATGGAGAAAAGATAAAGTATATTTTACATTTTTTTTTATCAAGGAGTGTTTGTTCCAAGTGACATTCAGGAATGCTGTGATATTCCTCAATACAATTATAGATTCAGGCACAGTCCATGTAAAATACACCCCATTAATCAATTTTGAAATTCCATTTCAAAATGAAATGGGTGAACTTATGCAAAGTGAGTCATGTCCCTTAGATGGTCATGTGACCTAGCAGCCATCTTGGAAACTAATACATGTTGACAGTCTACATGATTTACTGATTTCCTCTTAATCAAAGATCCACCATATCTACTAGTGACCATAATTTTGTCCCATCAGTTACCCAGACAGATGGGTCTTACATAAAATGTGGTTGATGTCAATTATTCTCTCATTTTATGTGTTGTCAAAAAAACATTTCCAATATAATATCCCTTTTTTTTATTCACTGATGTTAAGTTTCATAGAAATAACATGATATTTAGTCACAGGTAAAAATCAAGGGACATTTTCTGTCCCATCAGTTACCATTTTGTTTTCCTATCTTTGAGTATGATCTAATCATAAATCTGTTCAAAATGATGTTTATTGTTCAGTTATATCTGCTTTTAACAGACTCATGTCAATTGAAATAAATTTTGTTTCCATGAAGTTACGCCTATAATTCTATGGTAAAGTAGTGTCTGGATGTCCCATCAGTTAACCCATTCATGCCGGGGGCATTCCAGCCTTGCAAGTTGCAATGCCGGGGGTCTCGAACGCATAGGCCTAAGTCAATTAAATGATCGACGCCATATGACGTCACCCTGCGAACAGGCCTTGAATGCGTGGTACCCGTGGTGTACCACCCGTCGAGAGAGGGTTAACATGGAATATGCCTTCAGTGACTTATAAATTACACAAATTTGAATTGAATAAACAACTTCCTTTTGACTAAATGTAAAACCATAACTTCAGAAATCACAAGTCCTTTATCAACCTGTATATGATGTACTGATGTGACTCCAAAACATCACAGTAACTCAGCATAAACTTGGTAATACATTCAAACTCATACTCAATCTTGCACCTTACAAGTCAACAATTTTACACAAAGGAACATCGACACACTTCAGCTTGCACACTAAATATGTTCATTCCACACACTAAGACTGTAAGATTAGCTTATAATGCTTTCATGTCATTTCCACCACACATCACAGGCATCATACTCAGATACACAAATACAACACCATCTTATGTAGTGCCTCCCCCCCACATCACATTGTAAAGTGGCAGGGTGTGCATTCTATAAATGGAAGCCTAGGGATACGACATTTACAACATCTTGTCTAACTAGAATTTCTATAGATTTATATATATGGAAAAGAAATGACTACAGCAATTCACCAAGAAATAATATAATTGAGAAAATAATTAATCTTGACTTTGACAGGCTGGACTGCTTTTACTGTCTCCAATAGAAGTATGTACGTCCACACTGGCAGACCAAGAGTGGCACGGCCTAACGGGACTGGTGTTTACCTCCTTGGGCCTAGGAGTGGCTATAACTCTTCCACAGTTAAGAGCTCTAGTTCGATGTTCACTTCTGGCCCTTCAAGCTAATAGGCTACATGTAGATGTGGAGGCTCAGGTGAGGTCCTGGCATATATTTGTTATTTTGTACAATTTTTTTCTTTCCTTGCTCTAATGCATTTTAATCCCCTTCTTCTTGAGCATTAAGAATCAGGAACATGACATACATGATGTTTGGGGATTTTGAATCATTGTGTCATTTTATTGTTTAATTTATGCTTACTAACTTGTTTTCCTAATTATTTCTTTAGGTGATTAAAATTGTGGAAGACCTAAGAGCTCAAGGTCTTGTTCGTATCAAAGTTGACGTCCCGGAACCAGAGTCCTCTAAAGGATCTGCAACTAGAACTTCAGGTACAGAGAGGTGTCCTTTTTCACTACCTTTGATGATACAGGAGACATTTTGTAGGGAAGAGGAGCGACAATTTGTATTTATCATTGTAATGACCTTTTGGTACTATTTTGTCTTCCCTTTTTTCATTTTCATATTTCCTCCAACTAAATGTGTAACTTTAGTAGTTTATGCTAGGGAACATGAATATTACAATAGAGGATGCACAGAAATTTGTTACTAGATTCATTGCAATTATGGATACTTTGACATCGTGCTGTATATAATGAATGCCAAAATTTCAAATGACAGTTTTTTCATTTATCACTTGTGTAGCAGCTAATTTACACCAAAATCATATGCACATATGCTTATATATGTATATATTTTTCAGGAAACAAAGCAAGCCAGAGTGAGACATCCCAAAATTCTACAATATGCAGTTCTTCCACAACAAGCCCTCCATCTCTTGAAAATGATATGGCTCAGGTTATAAACCGTCCTATCAATGAAAAGGACATACTTACTGTTAGCAGACTAGGCAAAGCAGCTGTCAAAGGTTCGTATACCTATTAAGTTGAGTAGTTTGAGAAGTATAAAGTCAATTATGGATGAATGCACTTGATATAAAAAATGGTCATGGTTATCTTAACTGATTGCTGAGCCATGCATTGTCCAATTTGGTTTTGTTTTACCAATTTTCTTTGACACACAAATAGGTCCTCAAGAAGTTAGTCACCAAAGAGTCTATTAGTTGGCCTTCCCAACCTTATCTGTTTATCCCATTCCTTGAGAGGGGGGGGGACTGATATTGTTGTTAGTAATGATGACATTAGTAATATTAAAGGGGTAACTTTTTTTTCCTGAAGATTCAAGGAAAGGGATAAATAGGTAAGTTAGGTAAGTCTACAAAATTGTCTCCTTGGTAACTAATATGACATAACCATAGTGGACTGTGCATGTCCCTGTCAACAGTGGGTTAAAACCTAGTAATCATTATGACAATAGAAGGTATTCAAGAAAGTATCCGGGGATGAATTTTTTGCAGGGAACGTTGAACTGAAGCTGGCTGGGCAACTGTACAAGGATCTTTCCCATGCTCGTGAAAACCTTGCCGTCAACAGCCACCTCCACCTGTTATTCTTAGTGACCCCCTATGATGCAGCTGAGAACATTAAGATCATACCCGATGTTTACTACTCTGCGGTCAGTAAAGTTCACACCTTTTGCAGTCCTCACATTTGTAGTTTAGAATTTTGTTTATGTGTGTGTGTGATGATCTAGATATGGTATCTAACAGAGCTCTCTATGTCTAGTATGGCAGAGGGTCTAAGCGGGTACCTAGAACAATGTGGACTGTGCTGTGCTCCAGGTTGAAGCTAAACCTGGGGAATGCGTATGACCACTACATTATTCATTAAGTCATCTAGGTGATATTTAAGAATGCTAAGAATTCAGTCCAATTTTTGTTGTTGTTTGTGTAATTTTGGAATGATGTAATTCTTAAAATTTTGTAGTCAAGATAATGGAGAGGCATGTGAATTCTACACATATTAAATATCAGCTATTATTTTCATCACTACCATTATCATCCATGTGCTATGATGATTTCTTGCGCCCCTGAAGAGGGAAATCGGCATGATGCTGCCCTTAATGTTGACCAAGTTTTCAAACTGAATGCACAAACATGAGTTTTATTCACAAACTGTTTGAAGAATACTTTTATGCTATGAGCCTAAGTTTCTCTAAGGGATTATTAAAAAAAAATCTGTCCATTATTTTACAGTATAGTAAGCTTGCTACAGATGAGGTAAAGGTGGCCAAAGTTTTGGGCATCACAGAGGCAGTTATGGTCAGGATCAGCATGGGACAGAATGTTAAGGTTAGTTGTACAATTACTATCAGTAATTATCATTCTTTAAGATCTATTTTGAGGAGAAAAGACCCATCGTTAATGTTCTTTTTACTTGATATAGACATGGAAGTCACATATTTCATTGATCTCAGCTTGATTTGAAAACAATTGAAATTTATATTACTGTAATATTGTTATTGTTTTTCTTTTTTTTTTGCATTAGACTTTGCATTCCCTGATTCATAATGTCTCTCAAGTTCTTCCAAATTATATATTTATATTTGGTCACTGTAGAATATACTTAATGAAATATTTAGTATGCCTTGTGTTTATTAGGGGAATATATATAATAATAAAGCTATTCAAGTTACTCAGCATTTTTGGAATTTACAGAAAGTGAAGGAATCGGTTCTCAAGCGCTTCTATTTGGCCCTTTTGCTTTTCCAACTGTGGTCTGGCATGGGTATATGGGAGGCCAGTGAGATGTTCCGAATACACAGGGGCTTCACACAGCAAGCGCTTTCCTCAGCATCGGCATTTGCATCCTGTGTCTTCCATTTTTGCCAGGTAAACTTGACGGATGATATTACTGTTGTTTGTCCTTTTGCTGTGGTTTGGGATATTCCAGAATTTGAAAGTTTAAACCCAATTCTAACAAGAAGATTTCATATGTGCTGGATCTTTATACACAAAGATGATAAATTCTTTTTTGTGTCTATTTATACAACTATAAAAATAAGAAAGAAAAGATACTCTGCCTAAGACATTTCACATATGAATGAGTAGACAATTTGTTGGAAGGGTAAATTAATAGGAAACCTGTTCAGAGATTAACTTGAAGGTAGTCCATTATCGCCTCTCAGTGGCAACGTCGTGCAGACTCAGCCCAGGCTGGATTGCGGTTAGGTTAGAGCATCCCAATTATGCCCCACCACAGAACGGGAAAGTCCCAAGTGTTAACAATGGATCAGTTACATTTCTAGTTGAAGGAGGAAATTTGCAGTTAACTATTTATCTATTCCAGGAATTGGAAGAGTTGTGGGCATTCAGAGATCTTTTAGCCAACTTCACTCGCCAGTTGTCAGGTTGCTGCACAGCTGAACTGCTTCCTCTGTTAGACCTGCCTTCTGTAAAAAAGGTAACTGAAATACTGTTTTATTTAGTAGATAAGCCAAGATTCATATTAATTTTATTTACACAGAACATTTTCTTTTATATCCATATTATATCCAGTATTATATACCTTAGTTATACATGTTGATTATTAGATTAAATTTTTTTATGTATGACATCCAAAAACAGACAGGCCATGATTATGATAGTTGTTCTCTCTGGATTACAGGGCAGGGCGCGTCTACTCTACAATGCAGGGTATCACACGCTAAAAGACATTGCAAATGCTAATGCAAAAGATCTGACTCAGTGTGTTGACCACTTACCATTACGCACTGCTGCACAGATTGTCAGCTCAGCAAAGGTATGATTGTCAATTAGGAGTAGACTTAAATCAGGATTTTTTAAGCAATAAAAAATTATCGAAAATCTTGAAGATGATATAACTAACAATTTGCTAGTAATTGTTATTAGAATATTTTTATAGAAGAGTTGGGATTAACCTTTGTACGTATGCCTAAAGGTGAAAGCTTACTTTATACATATCACCATAGAACAACAAGGGAGAAACAAAACAAAAATGCACGAATATGCCAAAGCCTTTTTGCTATGTTTCCTATGATACACTAGAGATACAGAAAGGATCATACAAGTGTTACAGCTGTCATGTAACGTCGGTGATTAGCTGCATAACTACATTGTATAATCCGTTGCTCCTTGGTGTGATGTTTATGTTGTTTTGTTGATCATATTAACCCTCTCTGGACAGGTGGTACACTACGGAACCGCTCATTCAAGGGCCCGGTTGTCGGATGGCACCATATGGTGCCAGTCATTTAATTGATTTAGGCCTAAGCGTTCGAGAGCCCCGACATTGTAACATGCAAGGCTGGAATGCCCCCGTCGTGAATGGGTTAATGCCACTTCTATCATCTTTTTAAGTCTTCGGGCCAATCTTTGTTTGATCATGAAAGTTTGGGACCACTTACAGACCATGTTGTTGTCAACTTGATGTCATGGCATTGGAGGGTGCTGTAGTCTAGGTCAATTCATCATCCATGGAGTCCATGTCAAGTCTCATCCATGTATAAGACTTAGTAATCACTGCTAGGTATGCTGTACACCTGGCTAAAGAGGTCTGTGGTGATTTGACATCTTTTCCCTACTGTCCCCAATCTTTTGGCAATGTTGAGTGTGTATCCTATCAGGGCCTCCAGGTGTTCAATCATCTCTGACTGATGGGCAATTATTCAGTGGGGGTTGTCCTGCAATTCATCTTTCTTTGGTCTCTTTATAATATTCTGTGCCTTATGCCTCATGTGTAATATTACTCAAGGGTAATTGAGGCACTGAAAGGTGTTAGCCATGTGTTGGATTTCCATCTCTGAGAACTCTGTACTACAAATTCTTAGTGCTCGGAAGAAGAAGCCAATGATTGCATCTTCTTTAGTCCTTCTGCTGTGGGACAAGAAGAAATGAAGGAGAATGTCCATATTGATGGGTTTTCTGAACATGGAGAACACCAGGCTGCAGGGTCTCTTGTGAATCATGGTGTCAAGGAACCAGAGCTGGTTTCCTTTTTCTGCATCTGTGGTGAATTGTATGGACAAGTGCACCATGATTAGCCTTCAGCAGAAGTCTTGAAGGTCTGCCCTCATAAGTACTATAGCAAGGATGTTGTGCATTTAGTGCAGCCACACTACATTTTTACCTACAGTGCTTTAACCCAATGACGACGGTGTGTCACATTCGTGTGACACGGTAAAGTGCCTGATGACGGGGCGACACACCAGTGTGACGTCTCCAAGGCGATATTACATAGGCCCGGCATAGGGGGTTGCCAGTTCTTGCTGGGCCCATCGGGATTGGGTTAATAACAGTGGTCAATCTCAAGGATCTCTTGGAAGAGATAGGCAAGGACCACTTGTAAGTCTTTAAATTTGCTCATATGGAACTCAGAAGGACTAAATTCTACATACAGGTGGACAAGGGTAACATAGGCATCTTTTGGCAATGGGAGCCAGTCCTTGTTCATTCTTTTTATTCTTTGTCTAGCTTCACTGATGGGTACATTTTTGAAGAGCATTTTGGCATTAAAGCTGACAAACTATTTATGGAGTTAGATAGATGGTAGCAGCTGATGGAGTTTGTGCATTTTCCTGTTACTCTGTTTTTTTTTTGTTTTTTCTTGATAACTTGTTTGAATCATTCACCTATATCCATACAAGACATGCTAAGTTGAGGCACCAGCAGGCTAAAGATCAACTCAGATGCTGATTACAATAGAATTATCAGTGCTTCTACTTTTCCTACTTTATGATGCTAATATTAACTCAAGCTCGTTATTGTTAGTATTATTACTCAACATATTGCCACCAAGAATAGATGCATACTTGTAATGTGAATTTGTTTTATTTTGTTACACATAGATGGCTCTACAAGTGATTAGTCGTCAAGATATTAATAAGCAGGCTTACCCAACCTAACCTATTTACCCCATTCCTTGTTTTGTTATTAATGTTTTTGGTTATGCTATTATAACAATAATGATAATGATAGTATCGAAAAGGAAAACTTTTTCCCAGAAAATCAAGGAAACGGGTGAGGTTAGTCCTGGCGAAGCTTTTGTGAAGCCAACTGTGGTGTAAAAACTGTAGTGGACAGTGCTTGTCCCCAATCTCAGTGGGTTAAAATGAACTAACAGGAAATTTAATCTGTCTAGCCAGGAACAAATGCTGTCCTTACAGCGGTCAAATAACAACCATTTTTTTAATGCCTGTATATATTTTTATCATGCCAGTCAAATACCAGCTCATGTCCTTTTCATGAAGATTTCCTTCATCTTTTAAGAGGCATGGTGTCATGTATTATTGTGTACTAATAACTTGTACACAATCATTTTCTGTTTCATGTATTTGTAGTGCTTAATAATATATGTGTGTGTGTGTGTGTGTGTGTGTGTGTGTGTGTGTGTGTGTGTGTGTGTGTGTGTGTGTGTGTGTGTGTGTGTGTGTGTGTGTGTGTGTGCCGTTTTTAATATCTACTAGACACATTTCAGTCAATATCAAATGCTTAATTATAAACCTTTGCCTGTCAACTTTTCATATGACTCTTGGCAAATATAGTGTAACAGTAACTATTATTACTATCTGAGAAAAGTACTGAATCTACAGTAGATGCATTTACAGATGTTGCTGCTAGAGCAGGCAGAAGCACTGCAGGGTGAAGCGGAGGAGGTCCTCTTAGGTCTTCGTGTGCCTGCACCCCAAGCAGATTCTCCAGCCATTGTAAAACCCAAGTCGGAGTGAGAAGAGTGTTTGTTTTTGTTAAGATATGCAAAATGGTTTCTTAACACATTAAGAAGAATAAGAAAGAAGATATGTTTTACAAGATGGAGCAGTGTATCTATTTGAGTATACATCAGGTAATATGAAATTGATCTTAGGAACACAAGTTGTTTTATGGCCATGTTTTCAGAGTAAGAATGAGTTGAATTTAGCACCTCAATTGCTGTATGCAAATAAGAGGAATATATTCATGTCCTTCTATATGGTGCAAACTAATTTAGTTTAGAGAGATATGTAAAGTAATGCACACAGAAGTACAGTGTAGGAGATGGTATATTATTCTGTAGGATTCTGTGTTTATGCATTTCTGTTAATCATAACAAGCACTAGTCTTTTTTCTCATTGCTTTGGATATTAGTGTAGATGTATGAATTAACCAGGATTGGATCCATCAGAGTACATATAATAGTGTAAATTGTTTTTATAATATGACAAGTACTTCGATAAAGTAATATAACTGTCTACTGTTTGTAATTGTGTTTCAAAAAGTGTTGGTAAGATATGAAAATAGTTCTTTTAAGATGAAGTATTTTTGATAAAGGAAGATTGTATCACTTCTTGTAGAAATTACTATCCATTGCAACTGTCCATTAACAATATTTTATATATAGAAAAAAATCAAGATACAGTTGAACTTTATTTGAACTTCAAAATATTGAGCAAACCTAAATCATAGCTTAGTAGTGAGAGAGAGAAGTAACAATAGATTTATGACCCCTTTCACAAATATTGTTGAACTATCTGTTGCTGTTTTGGTATAATATGATGATGAATAAGGAAAGATCTTTTTGTTTTATTAGAAGTAACTTTTACACTATCTTTCAGCATGATTATATCCATCGTGAAATACTCATGTTATTTTTGTGAGCTATTCCCTGTGATCACCTTATCTGGTTCATTTTGAAGTATGTGATATTTATCTTTAAGTGATAACATAGAGAATGACTGTAAATTATCTGAATTGCTAAACAAAGAATGGCTTTAGAATACCCCTTAACTATCTTGTGTCCTTGTACTTTTATTTTAATTTCTACATTCTTGTCTCCCGGTTCTCATGTGTGTGTGTGTGTGTGTGTGTATTATATATTTTTATATATAGCTTTGAAGATTGACAGTTTTTTCTTTTATATAGACATAGTATTCAGTTTTCTGTAACTACAAATACAAACCAGACCTTTTCCTCAAATTTTGCTGTGTCTTGCTCTATGGATTCTGCAAATGTATTTTCGAAGGTGATTTGATTTTTGTACATTTTTTTTTTCTTCTTGGCCATTTTGGCTTCGGGATATTTTTCTTAAACTTGGATTTTTGAACTTTAGTGATGTTCTGTAGTCTGAATGGGTTTAGATGTGAATAATTTAAGAATATCTTTGTCTTCATGGATGAATAAAAAGTTATTTATTGTAGAGAATATTTTCTCAGAAGTTTGTTTTGAGCTGTATCATATGTATCACCTATTTTAGTATGTTACCTCTATACTCTATAAACCAGGAAGAGGTAAGATAGCTGTTCAAACAGTACTTACAGTCTTATCTGGTGATTATTATAACCATCCTACCTGTTTAATCATAAGATGGTGGCAGTGCCTAAACATTGCAAGATTTATAAGTAAGTAATGATTTTCTTCTCAAAATAATATATTTTTAAATCTTTTTTATTTTTTCGTCCTTTCCTTAACCTCTGGTATTAATGTGAACCACTGTCAGACATGAACCTGAGACAGCACTTTGCACACACTGCCCCTTATGGATGGACAGGAGATGCATTAATTCTTCCCACTTTACCATTTTACAAAGGATTGTGTGACCTGTAATCAAGGATTTGACAGAGAAAGAAGTCTATGATAAACTATATCTCTATATGGATTTGTGTGTGGATTTGTTTTCCTGTGTTTCTAGTATGTTTATTTTTGTTCACTGTCTTAAAAATAATTTCATACAATATTTATTTTTCTGAAAGGAAGAGTTTAACCCACTCACGCCGGATGACGTGCTGACACGTTTCGCGGTTTTCGCGTCAGACGCCGCCGACGAGATATCTGGCCAAGGCCGGCGCTCGGGGTGAGCGAGCGGGCAGCCCAGGCTCGCGGCCCGTGCGCCCGAGAATCTCGAAGCGTTGAAAGTGCTCAACTTTTTTTTTTTTATCTAGTTATATTATGATTTACTCCTTAGTGATGTAAATGCATGTACGTGAACTGCTCATTATATTTTTGTTTTTTTCTTTTTTATGCAAATCTTTCCACAAGCACTTATATATTATCAGTCTTACCTGGCCTCACCTGTTTATCCTATTTCTTGATTTTTCAGAAAAATTGTGAATATTTTTATTACTAATATTAGTGTTAGTATTCCTAATGTTATTATTGCATCCGTAACGATGATGATATTAACAGAAATAAAGACTTCTTGAAAGTTCAAGGAAAATGGTAAATGGTTGAGGTCAAGTAAGCCTATTAATTTACTTTTTGGTGATTAAACACGAGCGTAACCATATCTATGTTGAAAAAAAATCAATAAAACAAAACCATAGTAGACAATGCATATCCTTGATATCAATGGATTAATTAATCAATTAGTCAAAGTGATTTGTTAGGCATATATAAAAAAATTGTGTTAACCTGGGTGACAAGATATCACGTCAAGTGGTGGCAGCGTCAGCCGCCGGGGACGAGATATTTCATGGTGGCTATCCTCCTGGCTGGTGTGCCCGGTGATCGGGCATATAGCACTCGGCCATGGCCAGTACAGGCGAGAATCCCAAGGCGTTAGGCTTTTCGACCATTTGGAGCCAAAATAGCCCCTTCGGCAAGGGGTTAAGATAAATATCATACAATAATGAGTATAGTGGGTGACCCATTATTACTGAAGGCTAGTGCGTGACTGCTCTGAGCTCCTCGCTCATCTCCACAGCACAGGATGTTGATTTTACTAGATTAGATTGCTTTTCATCTTGCCCTTCCTTCATGACACATCCAGCCACTTGGGAACTATCACATCATTAGTCTAGGAATTCCATTTCCCTTGTCCTGTGACATCTCTTGCTCTCTCACTTTCTCTTATTCATTAATTACCCTCTCACCCTCTCATTCACCCTTTTTTTTTTTTTTTTTTTTTTTCATTCATTCATTCATTCATTCATTCGTTCATTCTCTCTCTCTTGCCACTTTCTGTCTATCTGGTACAAACCATCATTGTTGGCTTCAGTTTCCACCTCTTGACAAAGAAAGATAATTCAACTAAAAACTTTTTCCACTGCATCTCTTGGTGTCCATAAGTAAATCATGCAGATCTAATGAAATATTGATCGATTAAGAGAAGCGGTGGGAAATCATCCGAGTGTACAGTTGCCTGCATAAGAGGGAAATCAGAAGCATGGAGACAATATTTTTTTGCCCTTTTTTTTTAAATTATTATCCTGATCAAGCTAAATATTATTTCTAGAAAATAATTGAAAAATGAAGGTTTGGCCCGATTCCAGAAAGCCATAGCTTGAGAACTAACAACATCAGAGATACAGAACTAATGTCTATCTAGCATGGAGATCAAGTGAATAGCCTACATGATCATGGCATGTATAATTGCCATCAAATACTGACCCATCCTCACCACAACATAAGGATCAATCAAGTAAAAGATTACATTTTTGCAGAATGGTAACCAGTATCTTTAACCTCAATGACACCCCCACAGGAGTCACAGTGGTAAGACGTTTTCCATCTGTTCTATCCTGAAAGTGTGCTACATTCCCATACCGGAACTTATTTATTTCCCAGTTATTATACAGTGAACTTCAACTTTAATTTTAAAAATTGCTCTTTAAATGCTAAAACATGCATAACTGAGGATATTACTGTCTCAATGATAAGGTTTCAGAGAAAATATTAGCTTTATAGTAAGAGGGATAACTACAATAATTCAGCTTCTAGTAGTATAAAATGCAAAAAGGTTCCCGAAGGCAAAGTATTCTCACGTGAAGTTAACCCATTGCGGACAGGTGTCATGACATACATGACACAGGAGCTTTGGCCTGACGATGGGCATCATGACATACACGACGTTCAGGGATTTTGGATCATTGTGCTATGAGTAAAGAGTGAGTGATGATGGCAATTGCAGTCATAGTTACTATAATTGCTGTAATATTGAGCAAACCTAACTTCCAAAACCTAGATGGCACCACCTTCTAGCACTAGTAAGAGAGAGAGCCTTGAATGGCACTCATCTACAGTCTCTAGCAAGCACAAGATAGAGAGCGATGGCACACAGCAAGTTGATGACCTCTTGTTCTAAAGTACTGGAGATGAAGGATGTGCAGGCAGAACGAGACAAGGAAGTTGACTCAAACCATACACTGTGTCTAAATTGTGCTGCTGTGCCAATAGGGATGCCTTTTACTGTAGCACTCAGTCATAAGCACAGGTTTCCTTCTTCCCTACCTCTTCATGTTATCTTCATTGTAGGTGGTTTCGTATTCGTTCATGACAGCACAAAAATACAAAGTTGCTTTTTGCCCTCCCATAAGACAGCAATACTTCTATCATACTTAGTATAAGGAAAATATTGAGCTGATATGGATCATATACTACAATTATAGTCAACTGTAGCCTTGATTGAGCCTCTCACATGGCATATATGTCTCTAAACATTATGAAACAAATATGGCTCTAGTTTAATAATGAGTGACTAAAAGAGAGTGGGAAGATTCAAATTATGATGCTTCAAGCTGCCTTGCTCTGAAATAAAACCCATCCAGGAGACATCCCTATCCGCAATGGGTTAATAACTACACATTTTATGACATGCATTGGCATGGAGGAAAATTGCCTCACACTAATGTAATTTAGTGTCCATTTCAACTTTCAAGTGCTATTTATCACTCTCTTGGAGTGTAAGTAAGCTTCTAATTTTTCTACTTTGTACACACATAAAATATTTCAAACAATCATCAAAAAATATGCTTCTTTCCTCACATGGCATAAAGGGAAAGAGTAATACAAGTGTATGATAATGCAGGTTTTAATTCCAACTCTGTTCATAATGATTTCTTTACACAAGAAACCAATAACAAAAATGTATTTATACAAAAAAGACTCAGCAGAGACACTGGCACTGGGGCAAATATATTTGTAAACTATGCACAATACGTAGGCTATTTACGTAAGTATTATAGTTTCTATTTTCCTCAATGTCAATTTAGGGAATGTTTTTTTTTTTTCCAATGTTATGAATCATACTGTAATGTTTTTAATATTTTGTACATCCTCTGTGCAAATCACATACAAAACAAAGTGCAAGTACATAATATCTAACAGGAATGAAAGGACTGCTTTTAGCAAAATGTGAAATTATCTGAATAATTGACAGATTACAAGATAATCAGGAAAAAAATTACAAATGAATATCAGTGTTGGTTTAACAAATTTCACTAAATTCAAATGTCTCTATCTATAAACTTTTAATGAGTTTCAACAATTTGGAAGCCACATGTTGAGGCCTGATCTAAAAGATCTTAACAATAAATACATATATACAAGGATTCTCATATACAAACGTTAGATGTCAGTGAACTGCAAAAAATTACTTTACAGAATCTGAACTGCCAAGTCACTTTCATTTCTAAATCAGACAAGGCAAAGAACTCAACACTAACATTTAGACAAAATGTAGTTAATTACCAGGAATTTTTGAAGAAAATCTATTCCATTACTTAGGATGAAAAAGATCAATCAATACGAGAATTCATCTCAGGTCAGTGAGCAACTGGGAGTGAAAAATTTACAAGCTCAAAAGGGGGAGAAATACTGTAGGGATGGAGAGAAGCAAGAGAGCTTAGTATCATCCAGATTATCACCTAGATAAGGGTTAGCATCAAACAATCACAGATGGAAACTACAAACCATCTGGCTCACCTTAAAATTCCTCCCTGCAACAATATATTTGGTTCCTGAATTTTCCCAACCCTAATATATAAGATTTCCTCTAATACCTTGAAAAATACAAATATCAGTACAGCTATAATTCGTTCACCAAGAATAACTGTTGTGGACCAATATGAGAACAATGAGATGAGCACAGGAAGAATGCAGGATGTTGACAAGACATTTCTATTCCACAGTAACAGATTTTGCCAAATTTCGTGGACAGTCGACATTGCAGCCCCTGAGGACAGCAATGTGGTAAGAAAGCAGCTGCATGGGAATGACTGTGAGGAGACCCTGGAGACAGTCGACCGTCTTGGGGACCTCAAGGACGCTGGAGCCGTACTTCTGTGGCTCTTCATCACCCTTGTGGCAAATGAGGATTGGTCGTCCTTCACGGGCTGTAACTTGTTGGAGTGCGTTCATGCATTTCTGAGGATCACAGGGCATGGAATGAGTTTATAACTTTCTACTGACATTTCCCTAAAAAATTCTAATTCTAATTCATGATCTTCCTTAATTCATCACAAGCTGGAAAAATATAAATGAACCTTGATATAAACAAACAAACAAACAAAATCCGCATTTTACTAACCACAAATACATTGTCACGTGTGCAAATCATGATGATGGGCATGCCTCTGTCAACGAGGGCAAGGGGACCGTGCTTGAGTTCTCCAGCTAGAATACCTTCACTGTGCATGTATGTGATTTCCTTGATTTTCTGTGAGAAGAAAAAAGAATATCAGAAAGGTCCTTACTTACCTTACTATACATACGATACAATACAATACAAAAAACAACACAGGAATAACACCATAAATTTCTGTATTCAGGGATACATATACCATTCACATTAATCTTGATTTCTTACCAGAGCCCCTTCAAGACAGGTTGAGTAGTTATAGCCACGTCCAAGAACCAGCAAGGATTTCTTCTCGAACACTTCTTTACTGATCTCCTGAATCTTTGAATCTAGATCCAACACCTGTGAAGGAAATATAAGAAAATTTGCTGAATCACAAAACAATTTGGTAATAATACCTGCTGGCTTATTTAGAGCTAAATTCCCTTTCAAAACTGGGTGGATACTAAAATGTTAATTACATATAATACTGCAAACTGAATATAAAATCTCATCATAACAATTGAGGAATTCTAGCAAAATCATACCTCCTTGATCTGCTCAGGTAGCCTTTGCAGTCCCTGAATAATTTCCGAACGACGGGGCTGGGCTGAGATGCGATCCTCCGAGATCATGAGAGCAAACATAACAAGAGAAATCATCTGGGAAGTGTAGGCCTTTGTGGATGCAACACCAATTTCAGGCCCAGCATTAATATGTACTCCACAGTGAGACTCTCGGCAGATGGAAGAGCCGACTGTGTTGGTAATTCCTACAATCAAGGCACCACGTTGTTTGCAATATCTGAAATGACAGTTAATCTGAGTATGTATCATCACTGATTATAAAACATAACCAGAAATATATATATAAAAAGGAACTTTTTTGAAAAACTATCATAGTCATGGTGATCTTTAGCTACCTCAGAGCCATGAGAGTATCTGCAGTTTCTCCAGACTGTGAAATGAAGAAGCACACATCATCTCTGAAGATGGGTGTGTTGCGGTCGAGGAAGTCTGAGGCTAAATCAACCATGACAGGGAGTTCAGTGAGCTCTTCAAGCAACTGTCTTGTTGCGATGGCTGAGTGGTATGATGTTCCACAAGCAATAAGGAGCAGACGGCGGCAACGGCGAATTTCGCTGATGTAGTCCTGGATAACAAGAATCAGTTAAACTATTATTCATCCCAGAATTACCTATAAATTGTTTTGTTGCAACACATTCTCAAAACCAATATAACAAGAGCAAAAAAAAACTGCGCACCTTGATGCCACCCAAAACAACAGTCTCTCGGTCAAAGTTGATGCGTCCTCTCATGGTGTTGACAACGGACTCAGGCTGCTCAAAGATTTCCTTTTGCATGAAGGAGGAGAAGTTGCCCTTCATGATCTGCTGGATCTCCATCTTGAGGGTTGTGATTTCACGGGCATGTGTGTCTTCCAGAGAGCGTTTGAGACGGTGAATCTTCAAGACGCCCTCTGTGTCTACACTGGATACATCGTCATCCTGAAATTAGCGGTGATAATTGCGTACTCTAAAGGACTAGAACTGTTATTTGTTACAACTAATGGCTCTCGAAGAGTAAAATTAAAACTTTGCCCAGAAAATATGCACACCCTTCTTCATGCAAACCTTCCTTACAAAATTTTTAATTTATCAGTATTGAGATAAGCAAAAGTCTTACCAGAAGGTAGATAACACGGTCTGTGTGCTCGATGATGGCTGAAGCATCAGAGGCAAAGAAGTACTCCACTTCCCTGTCATCACCCAAAGGAAGGAATTCTGTGGTGGACTGTGTACGGTTGAAGCCAGTTGCAGGGATGTCATTGGCATGGGGACGGTGATCTGTGGGACGTTAATAATTATGAAGAGGCTTTTTTTTTGGGTTTCTTGATTGTAAAAAAGTAAAGCTTCATATGAATGGGTTCATAACCAGTAAAATGAAGTAAAAATCCATAAGTAAAAAGAGGATAACAACAAATAGCAAGTAAAAACTTAATAAAAAAGCATTACAAATAAAAGCAAAATAAAAAGGAGGCCTATGCCAAAAAATATAATTAAAAACTCAAACAAGCTGAAGATTAAAAGCAGATGGTCTAAAATTGGCAATGAATATTGCAAAATGTGGAACCACTCACTGTGACTTTTAAAACATAACACTTGAAAAAACAACACTGAAAGTGAAAAAAAAATACAAGCACATATAAACTTATATACTTTACCTTGGTTGTCTGTTGGATATGAGGGAGAGAAGGATATGAGGGGTTGTGATGTCATGCAGCAGGACGACCAGAGACGGAAGCCAACCATAATGAAAATGAGAAGTGGGTAGGAGGGAGGATGGGGGGGAGAAAAAATTAAAACATTGGTCAACATGGATTAGAAAATACAATAATGGTACAAATGGCTAAATGAGTGACAGTCAAAATCTACTACTTCAGCTGTTAGTCTTGTCATCTGTGCTACAGGTTAAGGGAGGGAGTGCATGCTTTCTAAAGGTCATATAGGTTTGAAAATTGAATATGCTGGATGTCATGGAGAGAGCAGAGGAAGTCAGGGTGTCATGCAGTGTAATATCTACACTATATATACCTAAAAATAGACACAGGGAGCTCTGGCATTATAACTGCTAGGGTTGTGTTACTGTTTGATGCCATAGGTACATGCAGTCACATCGAGCCTGCCCCTTATCAAACACTTCGAGGATTCTTGCTTAACCCGTTGCCGACGGGGCTATTTTGGCTCCAAATGGTCGGAACGCCGGGATATTTCAAACACGTAAGCCTAACGCATTGGGATTTTTGCCCACACTGGCCGCAGCCAAGTGCTATACGCCCGATCACCCGACGTGCCGGCCAGGAGGATAGCCACGACAAAATATCTTGTCCCCGGCGGCTGACGCTGCCACCACTTGACATGATATCTTGTCACCCATCGTTAACAGGTTAAGCCAACATCTCTAATAAATATTCCAATGGTTTCTCAGTTCAACTCTAGTCACACTTGTATATATCATTTGAATGTTATGCTTCTTTCTTTTCGCAACAAGAAGAAAGTGGCCTCAAATGTTGATCTTGCAATGGTTCTACTGCTAGCGAAGTACTGTGTCACCTTTAATGTGTAGTAAGTGCAAAAGAATGTGATAGAAAGTTTTAATTGTATTTCTCATTGTTATCTTTCTTTTAGTCCAATTGTTAAGTGATCTTTATAAATAATAAGTATAAAATTTCAGTACAGTTCCAATAAAATATGAGATAAAGTACGACACTACCATATCAATTCGTAGGTTTAGAAAAAAAATGTTAGTCTACATAATTAGCTGAGATTATGAAAGAGAATTAAAGAAAATTTCCTAAAAAAATGTCAGTCAAAAGTCAAGTAATTTATAAAATTTCAATATTTCATGAAGTAAGGCCTACTATAATTTCCAATAAAATATAGTATTTCATATCAAACATATATTTTCATATTTTGAATAAGACATTAATATATTAGCATGTGAATCATAATCCAAATAAAGTATAGATGTATTCTCATTAATAATTTGGATCATAAAAAATATATATATATATATATAAAAACAAATTGTTTATGTTTCTTTATCAACGCAATGATTTTAATATAAATGCATGTGTGTACTTGATTGTACATCCATACTAATACACACACACACACACACACACACACACACACACACACACACACACACACACACACACACACACACACACACACACACACACACACACACACAAGCACACGCACAAACAAACACACAGAGACAGACACGTACACACACACATACACATACACATACACATACACACACACACACACACACACACACATTCTTACTTACTCATTAACTCATTATCTCACTCATTCTATCACTGTTCAAAAGAAAAAAAAAAATATTACCTGATTTGGGAAGTGCTAAGGTTGTAGGATTGGGATGGGTTGACGGGGAAACAAAGATACAAATTATTTACAGAAATAACAACAAAACAAAAATATGGTGCAATACAGATAAATAAAGTACAAACTCGTCTATTCACTCTGAACATTTCACAAACTTCTTTCTATTGAATATTCCCTATGTAGCAATTTTGTCCACTCTTTTTATTTTCCCAATTACTATTTACAGATGACAAGACACATATTTACAAAACTTGGGAAAGAGGAATCTATAACATCAACATTTAATGTGTTACTAAGGATCCCAAATTATTTAGGGAGAACTAAAGTAAATTTATGTACAATTACCCTATTCTCATCCTGTTCTAGAGCTGTTACTTCAGAAACTAGTCTTTTAAGCATGAAATAAGAGGGGGAAAAAAACAAGAGAATTATTTTTAAAAAACAAAATAAAATAAAATAATAAAAATAAATAAAAATAAAAACTTGAAGGATAATTGATAGTAAAGAGGAACATAGAGGACATCTACACTCATTCCCAAGTCTTCATCTGCAACTTGCAACTAGCATATTGATCAACAGAAATTTAATCCAAGTTAATGATGGCAACGGCCTTCACTAACACGGAATAAAGACACCTGATATGATCAAATCCAGTGCAACTTGTCAGATGAAAAAATGCCAGTGTGTTGAAGTCCCATCTTGGGAAGAGGAAAAAAGAAAAAAAAAAAAAAAATGGAAGAAAAATGTATATATAAGAAAAAGGAAACTAGAAAGAAAAAAGGGGATGGAGAGGGAGAACAGAACGAGAGGGAACCATTACCTTCTAAGTCTATCATCAGGACCGACGGGTTGGAGAAGGTTTCAGAGGATTGGAAAATGAAAAGGTTAATTAAGTCATATTACTCAAATAAAGCCTGAACACCTGTGTTGGCTATTCATGATGTTAGCACTCTAAAAGAGAAGGATATTAGCCACAGGATGTTATTGAGGATAAAAATTTGCTTCTTAACTAAAAATGGCTATATAACAGCACTCTATTTCTATTTCCTATATATTTTCCAACTTCTACATGCATTTATGCAACTGATAAAAAATTCATAGAAATAATGAAAAGTAATCTGAATACTATAAACAAGGTCATTAAGAATTAATCTACAAATTATTTTCCAAATGGCTGATGCCAAATCTTGTGATATACAACAAAACACCTACGCAATTCTTATATTTTCATTAATCTACCTGTTACTGATCAGATATTTAAGCAAGACTATCTAAATCTTAGAGGAAAAAAATCACAATTTACTTTGCACATAAAATCAAGCACATTATAAAAAAAAATGACAACAAATAAACATTTATTTAAATCTTGTAAAAGAGCAACTACTCAACGACCCCACTGCGGACAATCAGTTACTAAGCCGAAAATGTTGAAACTTTTAACACAAAACATAACATCATGAGGACAAGACATTTACGAGAAAAGACCAAAATACATCTATGATGGGAAAGAAACGCAAGAGTAAGACACTGAAAGAAGTGTTATGACAAAACAAGAAACAAGTCTACCTCGGGAAAAAGGCTAGAGAATCACACTGGGACACGAACAGAACAACATACATAATTAGTAACACAACAAGCACATTCCACATAAAATTACAAACTGGGTATAACAAATACGACAGTTGCCAAGGGTAACAGAGGGACAGTTATATTTGGTGAAGAATTAATATTTTGTTATATGGAATTTCTTTCTCAGTCATAAGGAAGATATAACATATTTCTTAATATATTTGTTTTCACTTCTGAATCTTTTTTCAAGTATATGTTATGTAGTTATAATGAATGTGTAGAGGACCTTTTGTTTTTTGCTTTGAATGTTATTTCTTCATACATAAGACTGTGTTTATGTTTCTCCAGGCAATAGACTCTTGTTATAGAATAAGTGTAGCCTCATGATATCATTAATCTATGAGCATAATATCATATGGACTGCTTAATGAAATATCTAAGAACTATCTACCTATCTATCATAACAAGCATTTATTGCCTTTAGGAGAAAGATTAAAAAAAAAAAAAAAAAAAAAAAAAAATCAGAGCTCATTATTTTCACAATCATTGAATAAATACCCCAAATAACCTTCACATGTCAAAATCATCAGTCACCAAAGAAGACAAACCCAAAACTTGCATAAATACAATAAAAAAAATAAAAAAATAGAGAAAAAGACAGAAAACCCTATGCAAGGCAACACCATCACCAACAGAGGCCACACAGGCGGCAAAATGGATGAAAATCGGGGAAGCTTTCTCACCATCTCATCACCCATAATCATGACTTGTTCTCATGCAAAGTATGAGCACCAAGAACCACTTCTGTTAAGTCGTCCCCATTACCTTTTTGATGCAGAAGATTAGATTTTATTTAGTGATGTGCAATCAGGTTTCGTATATTCAAATTCCTTGAGATCATTAGAATCTTGAGGTAAGTGTGATGGCTGATTGAAAACTGAATTAATGGGTGTAACTGTCGAAATAGGTATCTATGAATCAAATCTTTAAATCTTGTCGTTTTTTTACAAAAAGCACTACAGTTATTCAAAAATACCAATATTACAATTCTCATATACATTTTCTTTAACAGAAACATACACAAGAAAATGTGAGGGATCATTAATCTTTCAAATGTTACTCATTATCACAAAATTTTAGCACAAAATTCTTTCAAAGGTTGGCATTTAAAAAAAAAAATCCATCTTCATTTTGAAAAAAAGTAATGGAGACTATTTTGGGTCATGACATCCAGAAATCAAAGAAGACCAATTCTGTCAATGCAATATGTAGAAATATGTATATATATATACACCCCGTATATATAAACACGATGAAGATCTATTCAATTAGGTTATATAAAAATCAAGAAGAGAGAAGTGTACAAAAACTAAGAAGTTATAAAAGAGATAAATTAGAATTAAATATATTTTCAACAGTGGCCAAGAACCCTTGACATGGGAAAGGACGACTGACTAACTACCTTTCAGCTCAACCTTCTCGGGGGAGTCTGCATGTAGCGAGGATGGCGGGGCAGGCAGGAGCAAACATGAGAGGGGGAGGAAGATTCAATGTGAATTAATGGAATATATAAACTCTGCCTAACATGTTACAGACACAGGAAGATTAAGAGGATGAAAAATACACACGCACAAAAAATGAAAACTCATACCTACGGATATATTTATATATGAATAACCTTAGGAGAACATAATAATAATTGACCTACAAACCAACTATCAGAAATAAAAGGGGTGGTTAATATATCCTGCCAATAAAGACCAAATAGAAGTGGACAATAACTCTGAAAGCAAAAAGGTGATTCACGCCTGGAAATGCACACATGGAAGCCTGCATCTTTCATGAGGTGTGGGTTAACTTCTTATCCATTCAGTCACCTTTGTACCCAGGCTTCATTACCAAAAAAAAAAATCAAACCCAACCACCTGATGTGTTACCAAAGAAAGAGATCACCAAAAAGCCATACCAACTCTCAAGAATGGGAGTTCATTTTCAGAAGAAATGAGGAAGAGAAATTGTCAAAACCCCATTTGCCAAGGGAAAAGAGTGTTTTTTGCCATGGCATAATTGTATAATAACAATGTACAGCCTTTTTAACATTTCTGTTTAAGTCATAAAGTACAGTCTTTGTCAGTTTAAAAAAAAAAATGTCTTTTGTTGTGGGAATTTTCTCTTGTCTTACACAAAATATATTAATTATCTTAATGAAGAATAAGGGCATCAGCTGATGGCATATAGAAGCATTTCAAACTTAAGCCTTTTAAACAAACCTTGGAAGAAACTACTGTTGAAACATTCATACATGTGTTACAGGTGCAGTGTGGTGAACCAATTGGGTGTACAGGTACGTGACAGCTGTAAAACATTTGTCGGGCTGCAGCAAATAGCAGTGTGTGTGATTAATATGTAACACCTGCTTATTCTCTAAACACATATAGGGTTATTAGATAAAGAAGCATGCAATAGAAGCATATCATGCAGATAAAATACACTGCTTAGTGTTCACAAACATCTCATGCAGGAATATCTGTGACCATTCCTCTCTCATCACTTGCCTCTCTCTCTTGCACCCAGTGACCGTCCTCCGAACTCGTACACATCTTAGTTTGTGGGGAAATAATGCCAACAGGTTAGTAGTGAGGCTCTTGCATTAGTGAACTTGGATTGAACCAACCTGCCAATTCTTCAGCCATGGTAAAACCTTCAAAAGCACAAAATACTTCAAGGGAGATCTCCCTGATGTATTACCCAATGGATGAACTCACGAGAACTGATTAACTGGATCGACTAATCTTCAAAGTATAAATGAAGCTTGATATTCAAGTGTTATTACCACCCCCCCCCCTCACTTCTTTCCACTGGTTCAATCAACATTATGATCAATCAAAGAAATTTCATCAATAATGAAGTTTGACCCTGAAGAGTTGGCATTGACATCAGGTCCACATTTGATGGTTCTGGAGTGTTATGTTAGCTGTTACCGTAACATAGCATTAGGTGTTAACCAGGGTAAGGAGGCAATACATGGCTAAACCACCTTTAAGCTAAGGTGAAAGTAAAGGAAATGTATAAAAATGCTAAACAACTATACTGTTCTCCTAAAATTCTAATACTGGAGCTAATAATCTCTATACTAATATCCTAATCAATCGCTATACATAAATCATAAGATTTCTAATTAGTATTTAAAAAAGAAACAAAACTAAAATACATTTGCAATTGCAAAAATACATACATATATATCAAAAACATATAATACTTTTAAAAGATAATAATGATCATCAAAATTCTCGTAACAACTAATCCAAATTCAAATATTCTCAAATTAAACTTCTATCTCATACTGTGCTCCAAATACATAAACTAACTTCAAATTAAGTGCTGTATTCAATCAACATTACAAACAAAAATGAGCTTGTTAGAAAGCAATACATTTGAAATACAAACAACAAATCCACAGATCCTATCAACTCTTCCTGTAGTGTTCTTCAAGCAAGAATAACATTCCGCTGTCAATTATGCAATATGCAAATAGGTCTCCCAAATGAAAATATGCAAACTTTCCCACTGGCTTAGACTTCAGGAAAAGTTCACGTGATCGAGAGCTGTGGACAAGTTTGCGAAGAAGGGGCGGACGAGAAGCCAAAGCTCACCCTTGCTGTAGAGAACAGGGATGTGGTCTGTGGCCAGCTTGGTCTTGGTCTTGATGCCTACGAGCAGAGGTGATCCTCGGCGGGTGGCCACAGCCTCTCCTGGGAAGTGCTTGCTCTTGAAGCAAAGGGCAAAGGCTCCCTCCTGTAATGTTTGGAAATGGTTAATTCTCTCCTGTTCTTTGGGTATTGATTGTCGTTGGTCGAAGTGAAATGGTTGATGCGATCCAACTAGAAATATGGAAATCTGTGTGTGGGTGTGGGTGTGGGTGTGGGTGTGGGTGTGTGTGTGTGTGTGTGTGTGTGTGTGTGTGTGTGTGTGTGTGTGTGTGTGTGTGTGTGTGTGTGTGTGTGTGTGTGTGTGTGTGTGTGCGTGTGCGTGTGCGTGTGCGTGTGCGTGTGCGTGTGCGTGTGCGTGTGCGTGTGCGTGTGCGTGTGCGTGTGCGTGTGCGTGTGCGTGTGCGTGTGCGTTTCAGTGTGCGTGAGTGTGTCAATATTGTGTCAGTGTGTTTGCATTTCGATTATTCCGAGAACCAAGAATTGTTTGAAATTTGCTCACGCCATTTCCTCATCCCGAGCACGCACATTTGAGTGGACTCCGCACTAGGGCCGTCCCAGGGTAAATGCGAACTAGGGGACGGCAAGTCTGTGATCAATCAGTTTTCCGTTTTGTGTTATGAAGGAAGTTAGAATTTAGCTGTGAAGTTATAAAATCAAATTGAATATTCTATATTCAGCTTATCTAGAAAAAGAGTTCGGCAGAATTATTTCCTTTTTCCTGCCGTGTGGTTGAAATCGACCGCTGAAATTTTACATGAGCGACAAAAAAGGGGGAAACAGACAGAGAGAAAACTGTCATATCACACACAGTGAATGCATATGCCTCTCAACTCCAATTGCCAAACCGCAGACGTAACCACAAGCGAAGAGAACGGGAAAATGTTATAACAGCAACTTGTTCTATGGCTGTTTCGTCTTGGAGACCGAGAAAACAGAGGGCATGATTTAAATGCACATGCAAAGAGGCTAGCTAAGCTGCATGTTCTTACTAAACTCAATCATTGATGCGCTAGCCACCTCTGGGAGCAAGACTGTTGCCTCACACCCTAAGGGGGCCGGCTTTCTCTCCCAACCTTCTCCTAACCCTCGGGTTAGTTCAGCGAGAAGGCTAGCCACCGCCGTCCATTATCGTTCTCTTTTCTAATTCATCTACGCCTATTGCTCGCAGGTCACCTATTCCCTCTCAAACTACATCAATCTCCGTTCGAGCAGACTATGGTCCCTCGTCATGAACACGTAAACATCTAATTACGTTTGTGAGTTTATTCCAATATGAAGCGCAAATTTGCTTCCCCAACGACCTAAGTAAACAAAAGCGGTCGATTCGCGTGAAAGAAGAGATACGTCGCGCAGGTAAAAGGAATAAAGGGACAATATAAGAGGTTAGAAAGGTTACAGTGACTCCATTTAATAAGCATTTACGATTCTCAAAGTCGGCGAGAATTACGAGGATAGTATTGACGGGGAGGAACAAGAAGAGGGGGCACTGCAAGAATGACACGAGTGAGAGGTAGGATTATTATGAAGGGGGCCTTTGAAAGGACGCTTGTAACGGGATCAACTCTTAAAACAGGTTCTGGGATAAGAGACCTCCGCCCAGGGAGGCCTTGGCGTGTGGCGCCGCCGTGGCTCAGAACTAGCAGAACAGGAGGGATTTAGGGGGTTCGTGTACAGAATCTCACACTCACACTTCTTTCCCTTCCTCTCTCTCTCTCTCTCTCTCTCTCTCTCTCTCTCTCTCTCTCTCTCTCTCTCTCTCTCCCTCTCTCTCAAATCAAAAAAATATTGACAATATACGAGCTAAAACAGATAAAACACCAACGGAAAGAAGAGACGTGGCTGCCCAACACTCACCAGCTGTTGCACCACCTGCTCGACGAGTTCCCTGAAGGAGTATGAGGGATGCAGCTGGTGAAGGTGCTCGGTGAGCTTAGCGATCACCTCAGTGTCTGTCTCGGACTCGAACTTGTGGCCCTTCTGGATGAGGAACTGCTTCACGTCCTTGTAGTTGGTGATGATTCCTGCAGGAGGGGACGAGATAAGAGAGTCAGGGAAATGAGAGAGGGAAAATACGAAAAGAAGAGCGGAGGAAGTGGTGGATGAGGATAGCATGGATGAGGGAAAGGGTGAGAGAAATTAATGAAGTGGGAGAGGTGATCGTGAAAGAAAATGAGCTAAGTTAATGAGGTTGAGATGATCACATTCTTAAAGAGCTCTGTCAGTTTACAACTTAAGTGACGCAACCTGGGTTTTTATACGAACAACATCAGGTGGAACATGTGAAATTATTCATTTATACAAATTGCTCAATAAAAATTTCAGATGTTTTAGATACACCTGTACAATCAGTAACACCTAAGTATACACAGCCGGTCTTATTCTTAACTCACTCCCTCTCCCTCTCCCTCTCTCTCTCTCTCTACACACACACACACACACACACACACACACACACACACACACACACACACACACACACACACACACACACACACACACACACACAACTCAAACCATCCACAACAAAACCACACACAAACCATACCCTCCAACTCACCATTATGCACCACCACGAAGGCGTTCCCCTCGCCGGAGCGCTGCGGGTGAGAGTTCACGTCGGAGGGGACACCGTGCGTGGCCCAGCGGGTGTGAGCGATGCCGATGTGGACCTCATGCTCCTTGTCGAAGGCGAGCTTGTCCTTCTGGGCCTCGATCTTGTCGCGGAGGCACTTGACCTTGCCGGTCTGCTTGATCAGGCACACGCCGCCATCCACGGCGTCGATGCCAATACCTAGCGGAAGAGGGGCGGCGGATTAGCTTTCTGGGAGGGGAGGGAGGGAGGGAGGGAGGGAGGGAGGGAGGGAGGGAGGGAGGGGAGAGGGAGGGAGGGAGGGAGGGGGGGGAGGGGGGAGGGGGAGAGGGAGAGGGAGATGGAGGGAAAGGGAAAGGGAAAGGGAAAGGTAAAGGGAAAGGGAAGGGGGAGGGAGGGGGAGGGCGTTGAAAGGAGAATGAGGGGAAGAGGGGGGGAGGGAGGGAAGGGAGAGAGAGAGAGAGAGGGAGTGATGGCAGGGAAGTGGGAGAGAGAGGGAGGGAGCGGGACAGGGAGAGAAAAGAGAGAGAGAGAGAGAGAGAGAGAGAGAGAGAGAGAGAGAGAGAGAGAGAGAGAGAGAGAGAGAGAGAGAGAGAGAGAGAGAGAGAGAGAGAGAGAGAGAGGCATCAATGGCGTTGCGTCATCTCAAACTGCTGTGACAGGTTATCGTTTCGCAACGATACCAGTTTCTGATTGCAGTATAAAGGGTGGAATAACGAAGATTAAAGAGTGACAAGGAAAGAGGGACAGGGGAAGAGAGAGAGAGAGAGAGAGAGAGAGAGAGAGAGAGAGAGAGAGAGAGAGAGAGAGAGAGAGAGAGAGAGAGAGAGAGAGAGAGAGAGAGAGAGAGAGAGAGAGAGAGAGAGAGAGAGAGAGAGAGAGAGAGAGAGAGAGAGAGAGAGAGAGAGAGAGAGAGAGAGAGAGAGAGAGAGAGAGAGAGAGAGAGAGAGAGAGAGAGAGAGAGAGAGAGAGAAGGGAACAAAGCCAACGAGAGACAGTGTGATATAAGTAAAACACGATAATAGCATATCAAACCTACACTGACTACCATTATGGGCTGTCAAGTGTCAGCGGTCTGCCATATCCTGTCAGCCCCCCCACCCTCCCCACCCTCCCCACCACCCTCTAAACTGCAGTCAGGTGTGCGTCTCCCTGAGCCAGACATAGCGATAAGGAGAGATAACACGAGATACAGCGGCCTGCTTTCATATTCCTTGCCACGCCTCCTCCTAACTTTACTCAGCCTATCTTTACCCTTTATCCCTAATTACCCTCCCATCAATCAAACCGACACTTTGACTGAGACTACACGACAACAACAATCTTCAGACACATCTAACCTCCATCCCTTAAGTTCACCCCCTCCCTCTTTCCCCTTTCCCTTTTCCCCGCCTACCCACCCACCCACCCTCTCACCCTCTCACCCGCGCCCTAAAGTGACCTTTTTTTTCTCCAGCTCGCCCTCCTACATATCCTGTCTCGCCCTCCCCCCCCCATCCATCCATCCATCTGCGGCACCCACCTGCGGAGTCGTAGCCGCGGTACTCGAGCCTCTCCAGTCCTCGCACCAGAAGCTCAATGATCTCCTCGCGACGCTTGGGGGTCAGGTAGTTCAGGTAGGCGAAGATTCCTGTGAGGGACAAAAAGGGGCTTGCATTAGTATCACATGTTTAGTAAGGGGAATGATAAAAGAGATGAGGTATGTGAGGTTTCATTAGGATGAGGATATGAGGGACGATGAAAGGATGGATTAGGATATAAAAGGTTTATCCTTTAATGGGAATCATAACAACAAGATTGGTAAAGACATATGATATATGTATAATGTTTAGGTCATGTTTTCCTGAATGTGCCAATGCACGTACGCAAGCGCACATACCCACAAGCACAAACACCCACCCACGCACTCCTGTTCCCTTGACAACCAACCAACCATCCCCCCTTCCCCTCCCTCTTCCCCTCTCCTCCTCATCTCTCAACAAACTTTCACTTTCTCAACTTTCATCCGAGAGGAGGAGTCGCACGGGCCGACGCAAGCGAGGTTCCCTTGGTTACAGACAGGTCGCCGCATCGTGAAAGGAGAAGGGGAGGGTCGTCGGGGGTGTGATGGAAGATGGGGGGGGGGGCGTTTCTGGTCTTGGACCTGTTGTTTGGGTTTGTGACAATTAAGGGGAGGGAGGGAGGGAGGGAGGAGGGCCGGCCGGGAAGAGGGAAGATTGTGGGAAAGTTCTGACCGACCTTAGCGTCTGTAAAGGTAGGTCTATTTATATATACACTAAACTGTTTAGCAAACGCCTCGGTGGAGATAGAGAGAAGTGTATTTGACCCGAGGGACTCAAGTCTCGTGACCTAAGCCGGGAAAAGGACGCGGACGGATCATCGCCCGGCCTCTCCATGCCCTGAGAAGCGGTTTCGTGACTTCGCAGAGGGGCTATGGGGGGTAGGAGGAAGAGGGTAGGAGTAGGTTGAGGATAGAAAGAGGAAGAAATAGAAGAGGCGGAGATATATTAAACATATAAAGAAAATGAGACAGAAAAAAAGTAGTAGGTTATAGAAAAGAGGAGTAGGAGGAAGAAGAGAAGGAGACGAAGAAGAAGAAAAAGAAGAAAAAGGAGAAGTAGGAGAAGGAGGGAGAGGAGGAGAAAGAGAATGAGATAGAAGAGGAGGAGGTAAGAGGATAAGGAGAGGGAAGTAGCAGGATTGGGTAAAGGGTACTTCTCCCAGAACCGAACTCAAAATGTCACTTGTATGTTCTCCTTTAAATTCGAGGCATTTTTCATTTTTTTTCTTTTTTGTTTTTGATTCTTTATTTCAAAGAAAGCCCAAGTCACTAGATCGATATCTCTGTGATATGACATTAATAAAATCTTGTGCAATACCATGTAAATCTGAGATAAGATTAGAGACACAAGCACAAGAAGTAAGCAGCGAGGTGAATGGGCGATTAAACAAACAAAAAAAAAAAAAAAAAAAAAAAAAAAAGTTTCAATGCGTGTTGGCCGGACCAGTTATATGTAATACTCCGAAGATGATATTTCTTAAGAGTTAAATCCTTCGTTCTTGATTTAAATATCTCTTTACGGTTGGTCGCAGTTATTTGGCTACGGGACGGGGAAGAGGGAGAGGGCGGGAGAGATAGGGAGGGGGAAGGGGAGAGAGAGAGGGAGGGGGAGGAGAGAGAGGGAGGGGGAGGAGAGAGGGAGGGGGAGGAGAGAGAGAGAGGGAGGGGAAGGGGATAGGGAGGGGGAGGGGGAGAGATAGGGAGGGAGAGAGAGAGGGAAAGAGATAGAGAGAGGGGGAGGTGGGGTGAGTGAGGGAATGAAGGAGAGAGATGGAAGGGAGGAAATAGGGAAAGGGAGAAGGGAATGAAGGGGAAAGATGGTGTAGGGAGGGAAAGAGGAAGGGAGAGGAAAAGTGAAAGAAAGAGACTGACAAGTTTATTGAGACAAGCGGTTACACCTCAAAAGAATGAGGTAACACAGCAGAGAAAGAGAGAGAAAAAAAGAAAGAAAGATAGATAGAGAGAGAGAGAGAGAGAGAGAGAGAGCGAGAGAGAGTCAGAAGGGGGGGGGGGGGCAAAGGCAGAGAGACAGAGAAAACAACAACAAAACACAGAGACGCAAGACGCAAGAAGGCATCCTCAGAAGAGAGTTTTCGAGGCGGACTTTCTCCCGCGCCGCCAAGGACCGCCGCAGGGAGCTCCAAAAATACACGAGTAAGTTACCGGCAAAACTACACGAGTATGGTAGCGGCTTAACTACTCGAGTAAGGTACTGACGAAAGTCCTGGGCATGGTAACGGGAAAACTACCCGAGTAACGTACCGGCATAACTATCCAAGTAAGGTACTGGCATAACTACCCGAGTATGACAATGGCATAACTACTCAAGTAAGGTACTGGCAAAAATAACCGAGTATGATAACGGCATAACTACCCGAGTATGATAACGACAGAACTACCCGAGTATGATAACGACATAACTACCCGAGTATGACAACAGCATAACTACCCAAGTAAGGTACTGGCAAAAATAACCGACTATGGTACCGGCAAAACTATCCGTGTAAGGTACCAACTTGGCCCCACCACTGGCTGACTCCATGACAACACAGGCTGTGAAGAAACCCGCTCATCCACCCAAGAAAACCTGTTCAAATCGACAGTTGCAACGCAACCGTGCAACGTTGAACAAGGGCGGCGAATCTCTCTTTTTCGAAACTTGTGCCACTCCAGACATTCCCGAGACTTTTCAGAAGGATCTTACATTTTTCATAAAGAGATGATAAAGAAATCTGTAAGTCATGTCATATACTGCTGGCGGTGTCAGTCAAAATTTGTAATCCTGATAACCATAACAAGCCTTGGCTCAATAAAAAGTAGAGATACTGACAACTTAAAATCATGCTTTACAGTAGGGGAAATACTGTAATATCAGCAATAACAAAAAAAGATTGGTATATCGAGATATAGATGCAGGGACATAGATCGAAAGAGAGAGAGAGAGAGAGAGAGAGAGAGAGAGAGAGAGAGAGAGAGAGAGAGAGAGAGAGAGAGAGAGAGAGAGAGAGAGAGAGAGAGAGAGTCAGAGCAAGAGAGAAGAGAAAGGAGAGGGATGCCAATCTTCCCTTAATTAAAGAAGCACACGAAATTGGTGTAATTGTAAACGTATCGAGTGCTTGCTTGATGCCTGCGCCTCGGTTTATCACTCGACCTCGTTCCCATATGTGTCAGGGTCGACTGATAGCGACATACATGGTATTTTGTGGAAACCTGATACGTGGATACGTCATCTCAAGCCGATATGCGCTCAATAGGTTTTAATTCGATGAAAAAAAATGAGGCCAAATTTGTACACAACAGTTATTTGGTTCAAATGACCACTTTTCTGTAAAAGAAAATGGGTACTGAGTGATTACTGCAGGTGTCAGTACACCTGCATCGGTGCGTCATCACAGTGTGTGGTTGGCAAACGACAGATCCTTCCCTATTCACTTTACAAAATTCAAGAGGTCAGTATTCTTATTATCAATTTGGCAAGCTACATCTATCATTTCTTCGTTGACAATAAATGACATAATTATTAAAAGTATCACAGTACATGCATACTGTTAGCGGGTAAAAAAAATATTCAAAGAAAAAGAAAACAAAAAAAACTGATGGCTATAAATATACAAACAAACAAAAGCTGGGTCACTCTTCCTCTAGGCCTCTACGAAAACATAAACAAAGACCACCTCACCCATCCTATCCCCCCTCCCCCTTCCCCCCCATCCCATTTCCCAAATAGCCGCCAGGAGAAGAAAGCGAAAGTTCCAGAACCGGGGGCGGTTCGGCGGGACGACGAGCCGGATTCTTCGGTTTGGGAAATCCTGATCCTCCTTTGAACCGGCCCTTTCCTCTCCCCTCCCCCTTCCCCCCTCCTCCCTCCTTACTCCTTCTCTTCCCTCTCCTCTCCCTCCCTCCCCCTTTCGCCCCCCCCACCCCCTCCTTCACCTCTAACCCTTTCCTACACTCTCACTCTCGTTCGTGTTCTCTTTCTATGAGTATATTATTTTCTCGTTTTTCCTTCCTTCCTTCCTTCCTCTCTCTCTCTCTCTCTCTGAATTCCCTTTCTAAATCAGGATGACACTAGTTCTACGTGAGTAACTGAATAAGTGTACGAGTGAGAGCTTGAATAAGTGAGTAAATGTGTGTTCGTAAATGAATAACTGCGGGAGTGAGAGCATGTAAGAGAGCAAGTGGTGAGAAATATCCAGAGTAAACGAGTATGAGCTTTTGGGTAAGAGTGCAAGTGAATAAGTCAATGAGTGAGAGATCAAGAACCTGTACAAGTGAGCGATGAGTGAGTGAGTGAGTGAATAGTAGAATAGTGGAACAGTGAGTGAGTGAGTGAGTAAGTGAATGAGCGAATGAGTGAATAGTGGAACAGTGGAAGAGTGAGTGAGTGAGAGGATGACCGGTTGATTCTTCCACCTTCTCGCTTTGTTCGTCCACCAATTGACCTTGAAGGGGATGAAGGAGTTGGACATGGGGAAGGGGGTGGAGGGGTGGGGGGCTGGTCTTGGGCGGATAGTGTAGAGGATGAAGGGGGGATGGGGATAAGGGGTAGATATGAAATAATCACAGTAGCAAGAACATACAGGTCGGAAAAAGGGAGGGAAATTATGGAAGGGGGAGGAAGAGAGAGAATGGGAGGAGGGGGGATAGAGGGAGGGAGGAAGGAAGAGGATGGGAGGAGGAGCGAGTAGAGGGCTGGGGGATGGGGGGAATTCTGAAAAGGGGGTCGGATATTCCCCTTCTACTTCTATCAAGAACACAGTACGACATTCAAAAGTATAAACACTGATATTAATCCTAATAAGATACTCTTACACCCGCTCAAGGAAAAGAAAAATCCTTTTGGACGAAAGACGGTGACATTTAAGGTGTAAACACGCATCCTTGAGTAACCAAAATCCCCCCCCTCCTCCCTCTTTGTTCTCTTTCTGCCTCCTTCCTCCCCTCTCCCCCTACCCCTCCTTATGGATGCCTTGGGCTCTCTGATCTGCAACCTCTTTACGTAATTTGCTTTCGATTGTGCAAGTGCTTACAGCATTCATTAAGTTAATCGGAAGAAGAGGAGAGAGAGAAAGAGAGAAAGAGAGAGAGAAAGAGAGAGAGAGAGAGAGAGAGAGAGAGAGAGAGAGAGAGAGAGAGAGAGAGAGAGAGAGAGAGAGAGCATATTCCTTAGCTGTTCCAGGAAGTAAATATCCAAGCGCGCTGTTGCCGGAAGTGACTGGCGCAGGTTGCCATAGTGTCAGGAAGGGCGAGAAAGAGAAGGGAGGGAGGGGGAGTTGTAGGAGTGTAAAAGGGACACAAGGTCCTTCAGCCAGCAGTTATTCCATTCTTCCTCTCCCTAGTAAGCGATAAGGTCGGCTTCGGCAGTTGGCCTTAGCGCCGCCGTAAGATGACTGGCATCGCAGTCTCCGGGCGGCCAAGTTTGGCACTAACCTCGATCTCGTGACCTGCTAACTTCGGCTCCTCTAATGGGACGTTGCTTGGCCAGACGGGTAAATCACGGCTGTCGCTTCCCGTCTCCGATAGTTAATTTAGTTCCCGTTCTTCCTGTGCTCATTTTTATTTTACAAAAAGTTCCGAGACTATCCCATCCTCACCCTCAAAAAATGCCATTAATATGCCTTGTATAGCTATTTTTCATTAAATAGAAATCCCTTAAACGAAAAAAAAGTTCCTCTTATACTCATGATCCTCTCACCAAAAGCCCTTGACAACAGAACTAAAAATCCCATATTGGTCTTTAGGTGTAAACTCGTTCGACTGTTAGGGGGAAGGGGGTGGGGGGGAGGTAGTTTATGGCTCAAATAAAGATACGATAACGAAATTCTTGAGGGTTTAATGACGGTATTACTATTATAATGTAGTAAATAGATCTTAGACATTTAAGAAAATAATAACAAAAGAATCGTGATATGACAACTGCAGGGCGAAAATGAACGTCCCTAAACTCAACTCCTTCCAAGACATGACGCAAAAACATTTTTTTTTGTGATTTACCTCAACTTTACGCGATTTAATCTGACCTTGAGTTCTCCGAGGGAATGTTATCTCCACTGCTAATTATTCATGTTCCAGGAGAAGAGAGAGAGAACAGGGAGGAGAGGGGATATGAACATCAATGATAGGTATCATCCCCCCCCCCCCCCTGTACATCAAACATTTCAGGGTTTTTTTCTACCTGCCCCATTTAGCTGTATCTACCTCTTCATTTCTCACCATCTTTCTCTCATCCTTCTTCTGTTCTTACTATCCTTTCTTTTCTCTGTTTCTCTGCCTCTGTCTCTCAACACCCTTGCGTAAACAATTACTTCTTGTCTTCCAGAGAGTTCTTCTTATCCACCCTGACATTTATGATGAGGCCACCGGTCTTTACTTTGAGAGAGAGAGAGAGAGAGAGAGAGAGAGAGAGAGAGAGAGAGAGAGAGAGAGAGAGAGAGAGCAAAAAAAGAAAAGAAAAAAACTCATACTGAACCTCGAAAAACCTCGAATTTATTCTAAAATAAGGAAGAGGAAGTCTTAGTTGAAAGATTGCGGTGTGGCGCGTTTATAAAGATTTTTTATTTATAGTTGAAACGACATTTTAGCCTTCGAACAACTACCAACATTCGTTCCGATATTGTCATTACTATTGAAAAAAAATATATATATATATATAAAGTAAAAGTAATTGACATTTACGACAAAACAATTTCATAACACGTGTTACGAAAAAAAACGATAAATTATACCACAAAATAACAAATCGACAAAAAAACGATATTAAAAAAAAAGAGAAAAAAAAAAGCGGACGTAAAAATGGACAGAAAAAAAAGTCATCGCGACTGTGGGAGAAAGAGAGGGTTACAGAGTGTGATGTCGCCCACTTCATGTCGTCTTTCAGCACCTGATATGGGCGATAAGTTAAAGCTTCGGCCGCGATAATGGGGTGAGGGTTGCGACCTCTTTCACGCTTGATAAGAACGGCGTGCCATGGCCGGTTGATTAGGTGATTCTCGCCTTCAAAGCACAGGGGAAGAGGGAGGGAGAGGGAGGGAGAGGAAGGGGGTAAGGAGAGGGAGGGAGGGGTGGGAGTTAGGAGAGGGAGGGAGTGGGTTACGAGAGAGAGAGGGGAAGGGAGGGAGGGAGAGGGGAAGGGAGAGGGAGGGAGAGGGAGTGGGTTACGAGAGAGAGAGGGGAAGGGGGAGGGAGAGGGGGAGAGGGGGGGAGAGAGAGAGAGAGAGAGAGAGAGAGAGAGAGAGAGAGAGAGAGAGAGAGAGAGAGAGAGAGAGAGAGAGAGAGAGAGAGAGAGGGAGGGGCAGACAGTAGAACAAAGGACAAACTATCAAACAAAAATATAACCAGATATATCAGAAACAAAAGTCCGTCTTTAATCATTCGGAATGACATGTTGATTTATGACTATGCACTACACCATAAGACAGAAAATGGAACGATACATCATAAATCAGTATCAACTTATCTCTTGATCGCTTTATCTTTCTTTTAATTACTAAACATGAAATAACTTTTTTTTTGCTCCACGTTACAGTATCAGTGATATATAGCTATCACGTGTGCATCGATCAAGCAAAAAAACAACAACAACAAAAAAAAGCTCGGAAATTTCCATGCAAGTTTTATCCTCTGGCTAGATATCTCTAAAACTTTTTGTTTACCAATATTTTTTTATTCAGTTTTCTCTTTATTATCCTTTTTTATATCCGATTCCTTTAGCAGTGGGAGATCGTCGTCAAGGCCTAAGTCAAGGTGACCCACATTCAACAAGAAGCAAGGTAGTCGTGGTACCTCCCCTATACCTTGCCAGTGCTCGACTATCCTGTCCTATCCCCTCTGCTTCGTATGTTTATTTTTTCTTCTTCTTCTTCTTTTCCTCTTTTTCATCTATTCCCCTTTTTCTTTTCTTCTTTCTTACGTCCTTATTAGTCGCGGTTTCTTAGCTACGAGGATTCATTACTTGGGGTCTAATCTGACTGTCCGTCACTGCCAAGGATTAAGGTTTCAATCTGATAAATATATGATAATCTATTATGTACATTTCAACACGTCAGATGATATCAAAAAGGATTTAATCCCCTCAGACGAACACTAAATAATTAAAGATTAACAAGTAGTTAAGAATGATTTCATATGCGTTTGGCCCTCCCTCCTCCCCTTCGCTCCGTCTGTGCTGTTGAGACTATTGCACAATCAACGTCTCGCCACCTGGACCGTTAAGGCCAAATCAATCCCGTTGCAATGCTTTTACTTAACATTTTCTTAAGGGGAGGTGAGGGGAGTTAAATTCACATTAATCGTGGAAGTTCGGAATACCTTTCCTACAAGGCCTTCTACCCAATAACCTTCCCGGCTGCCTAAGGTTAGTTATATGGAGGTGGCGTGGTTCTTCCACAAAGGGGCCATGAGAGGGTGTGGAACTGATTATACGGAGGAAGAACATGTTGAAAACAACTAAAACAACAACAACAGCAAAACACGACTGCCTATATCATCATAGCAGGTGTTTCGAACTTTCTAATAACCGTTTCAGAGGCAAACATCTTTCGCCGCTATTCCCACTCTCCTTGCAAAGCCGAGGAACAGTCAGTGGCCGTTTGCATTACTGTTACTCATCCTTGGACATCACCGTTATCTACAATTGTATTTCCTTGTCTTGTATTTTGGATTTGGAAGAATGCAGCGTCGAGGAAAAAGTAAATTGACAATCTATGCTATAGTGCAGAACGGTTTGATCGGATCGATAGCCGGCTAGAATGACTAGGACTACACCTCGCCCTCGTTGTATATAGAGAGACGCTAGGCCTACATGCTACTTGCATAAACTACTTGCGAGGATGGTTACCATTTCCCACTATGTAGCAACGCAGGCCCTAACCGGTACCGGTGTAGCATCGGCCGATCATGGGCCACACCCTGTATCAAACTGCGTAGCTTAGTTTCTTCATTTTTTCCCCTCCGTCTCGACAGTGCTCCGGCTG
>BOPN01002805.1:182507-190043 GCA_017312705.2 Penaeus japonicus | reverse complement strand
TGTATGTGTGTGTGTGTGTGTGTGTGTGTGTGTGTGTGTGTGTGTGTGTGTGTGTATATATATATATATATATATATATATATATATATATATATATATATATATTGATAGATAGATACATATATTCATACATAGATAGATACATAGATGGATAAACTTTCTATATATGTGTACCCGCATTTATTCCCAGTTCCAGTGACCCACACTCGGAAACAGGCACACACATAAACAGGCCACCACGTCCCACACAGCCTGTCCTTTGGCAATGGCGCCGAGTATGATCCATAAATTGAACAGCAAAGCATATCTGAGACCGTGCAATGTAAACAAAAGAGGCATATGGGGATTGCAGGATTACTTTCATAACGTGCAATAAGCAATGACAATTTGCAATATAACAAGAGATTATTGCAACCTGACTGACGCTGGAATAAAGCCCGTGAATTGCTTTTACGGAATTATTGTAACAGTAGAGTAATGTATTTGTTAACTGATGGATGTTGAATTTCAGGAGGAATAGCTTTTTTTTTTTTTTGTATGTTGATGGGCTGTGTATGAGGGAAATATGATATTGTTTATGTTCTATATTTGTTTTTTGTTTTTGTTGTTGTTGTTGTTCTTATGCTTTTTATTTCTTCTTCTTTTTCTTCTTCTTTTATCGTCATTGTGATTAGTGTTATTAATGTTGTTATTCTTATTATCAATATTATCATTGTTCTTTTTCTTATAATCAATATTGTTATTATTGTTATTACTATGATTATCATTATTATCATCATCCTCATTATTGTTATTATCATTATTATTATCATTATCATTATTAATATCATCTTTCATAATCATCATCATAATCTTCATTATATTATCGATAGCAATATCATCATCATCCTTATCATCAGTATTACCATTATCTTCATCGTTATCACTATTATCATTATCATCCCTTATACTCATACTTTTATCTTTTATCTTATCATATCTACTCCTTATATACTTGACCAGTATGGACATCGTGTGGAAGTATCAGTGTGTATAATTATATTGATGTTAGGACTGATTTAAGATAATTAAAAAATGTGCACTATTATTATGTTGATGCATAGTATTAAAGTAATCAAGCTATCATGAACAAAGTGAAGTTCCAGATTGAATTCTTACGTTCAATGCATACGTTTAAATTTTACGTTCAAATCTTACGTTCAAGTCTTACGTTTAAATTTTACGTTCAAATCTTACGTTCAATTCTTACGTTTAAATTTTACGTTCAAATCTTACGTTCAATTCTTACGTTTAAATTTTACGTTAAAATCTTACGTTCAATTCTTACGTTTAAATTTTACTTTCAAATCTTGCAACCAAATCTTACGTTCGAATCTTACTTCAGCATTTTGCTTTAACTTTAAGCATTGAAGCCTTACATTAATTTCTTAATTAAAATTCTAACATTAAAATTTCATGTTAATTAAAAAGCGAGCAAATTTTTTTTGGGAAATAACTATTAAGGTACAAAAGACCGCATCATCGTGAAATTAGCTTGATAGACAAAACTTCATCATGAAATTATCTTGATAGACAAAGCTCCATCGCGAAATTATCTTGATAGAAAAACTTCATCGTGAAATTATTTTGATAGGAAAACTTCATTGTGAAATTATCTTAATAGACAAAGCTCCATCGTGAAATGATCTTAACAGAAAAACTTGATAGGCAAAGCCTTATCGTAAAAAATATCTTATCCATGTATTTTTTAGTAGAATCAAAATGTCAGAATCTAACAACTTGAATTCTCTTTTTGAACGAAAGAGAAAAAAAAAAATGTATATATAATTACTGATTCGATCGCTGACTGGAAATGGAATCATCTATAGGATAAATATGACGTCATAAATAAAGAATAGAGAATAAAGACCAATTATTTCTTTTCCTCAGGAAGGATGTCATGAATCCAAAATAAGTAAAGCTTATGAATAAAAATAGAAATGGATTTGATAAACGTTTAGCGAATGATGAGGATGTGAAATGTAAAAAGGTGTTACGTCTACATTTTTTTTTTTTTTTTTGAACTTGGAGAGTTAATTATGAAATATCCAATGATTTGAAAAAAGGGAAGAAGAAAAGAAAAGATAAAAAAAAAAATTGAATTAAAATTTACGAATATAACTAAATAAGATGTGCAATAAAGGTTGATTTAGCCATTGAAAAAGCAGATTATCATCGTAATCATACTCACCAATCCTTTTTGCAATGAGAACCTATTCGTTCGTCATCAAAAATGCAACGCAACATAGCCAACATACCCGATTGAGAATGATACAGGTTGAACTTCATTAGTCCGGCATATACAAGTCCGGAAACTTCGATAATCCGGGAAAGGGATCTGAATCTTGCGCTCATCAATTTGCATGACCGCTGCATGGCTGCCAGCTGCACCCCATGTTATATAAAATTAACACCTACAGGGATTTACGTTGCATTAGATTACATTTATTTTGTCTTTTTTTTCGATAAGCTTCACTATTTCGGAAAATCTATCAATCAGACTAAAGAGGTTCAGCTTGTAATACCACATAGTATGAGGAGCCAATTGTCTTTGATATGCAACATGTTAGGGATGAGTGTCATGAGCCCGCATATATGTGTGTGCTTCTGACTTTCCTTTCGAGTTGTATTTCCAATATCCTTTGCTGTTGCAATTGATGTGCATTTGCAAGCCTATGTTCAGGTACATTCGCAGTCATATTTGCAATTATATTTGCGTTATTTTTTAGCTGTATTTTCGTGTTGCCTTTGCTTTTGCATTTGAATTTATCGCTGCATTTCCGGTTTCCTTTGCTTTGGCCATTGACTCTGACTTTGCCCCCTTGTGCTTGTCACTGCTTTTACCTGTAGATTTGAATTTTTCGTTTGTATTTACCTTAGAATTTGCTTTGGCCATATTCGTTGCATGCGGATTTTCTTTTTTTTTTTTTTTGCGCTAGCGTTGCGGTGTGTTATCTAGAGCTCCATAGTTCTGAAGTAAACACTGGTGTCCGCTTGCTCGATCACCAAACGGGAGAGTAAACACATCTTTTGTTTACTCCTGGCTCAGAATTTGCTTGTTTTTTTATCTCTCTTTTTTATATTTGCTTCCCTTTCTATTTTGTTCGTTTTTTGAGAGGGGATGGGGGCTTTTTGTATGTGTGTCTATTTTATATGTATATGTATATATGTCTATGTCTGCTCGATATATAATATATATATATATATATATATATATATATATATATATATATATGTATATATATACATACATATATATATATATATATATATATATATATATATGTATATATATATATATATATATATGTATATATATATATATATATATATATATATATATATATATATATACATACATATATATATATATATATATATATATATATATATATATATATATATATATATATATATATATAATAAAATATATATATATATATATATATATATATATATATATATATATACATATATATATACATATATATATATATATATATATATATATATATATATATATATATATATATATATATATATATATATATATATATATATATATATATATATATATATGAACAGTGTTCATAGCGACAAATGTAGAAGAAAGGTATGAATAAGAATGAATATCTAAACACGTGAGATAGATGATGCTTTGATTAGATCTTTTCAAAAAATACATAACAAGCAATGAAAATACAGAACGAATATATATATCAAATAAGAGCTGAAAGTTCACCTGACTTTCCTGACCTTGTGTAGTTATCCGCATAATTGATGCCGCCGCGACCTTGGATAGTTTAAATCTTCCCGACCGGTTATGTTTTTCGGCTCCCCGATGTATGCAGCCTGCAAAACTTGCGTCTTTGCTTTTGCAAACCGTTGCTGACGAATTTCGCTTCCTTCCAATCTGGTAGATATCCCGCCTCATCTACGTGTACTACCATGGCGTTGGAAGTCCTGTGGTGACGGATGTATGTTCGATGCTCGCTCATACTGGTGTCGAAACCACGTCCTGTTTCGCCGTAATACGCTTTTTCGCATGTAGTGTAAGGAATACAGTAAACGGCATACACATGTGTATATACATCTATATCTATCTATCTATCTATCTATCTATCTATATATATATATATATATATATATACATATACATATACATATACATATACATATACATATACACATACATATATATATATATATATATATATATATATATATATATATATATATATATACATATATACATACATATATATATATATATATATATATATATATATATATATATATATATATATATAAATATATATATATATATATATATATATATATACATACATATAAATATATATATATATATATATATATATATATATATATATATATATATATATAAATATATATATATATATATATATATATATATATATATATAAATATATATATATATATATATATATATATATATATATATAAATATATATATATATATATATATATTTATATATATATATATATATATATATATATATATATATATATATATATATATATATATATAAATATATATATATATATATATATATATATATATATATATATATATATATATATATATAAATATATATATATATATATATATATATATTTATATATATATATATATATATATATATATATATATATATATATATATATATATATATATATATATATATATATATATATATATATATATATGCATGTGTATATACGTTCCATTTCGGTGTCAGTCGATCTTCTCTCTCATATACTCTCTTTCTCCTCTTCTACAAACTTCTCCCTTCTCTCATACTCCACCTCTTACCTTTCTCTCCTTTTACTCTTGCTTTACTTCTTCTTTACACCACTTCTTCTTCCTTCTCTCTCTCCTCTCTCTCTCTATCTATCTATTTCTCTCTCTTCTCCTCTCTTCTTTCTCCTTTTTGATTTATTTTCACCCCTTCACACAATTTGCACATCCAACAGAGTATAAACCCATTCATTTTGGACAGGGTTATTTCTTATCTCTATATCATTTTTTATTTTAATTGTACATAATTATTATTATTATTATTTTGTATTGCTCAATTTCATATAATTCTATCCACCCATAATCACTAAGAAATTCGTACTAAGCTTAACCACGGACACGAAGAGAAACTAAATCCTCTGCAATTGCTTAATTGATTACGTCACTTAGCAAATAGGTACACACCCGAGGTCACCGGTATAGGACTAACTAGGCAGACCAATACGTGACCTGTCTTCTGTTTATTGATGATTCAATAAATGGTTTATGAATTCGTCCTCCAGAAGTCTTTGTTTTGAGGGGGAGGGACCATCCAGCCATGCTTTTTTTTTTTTTTTTTTTTGCTAATGACAAACATATATCTTAAAAAAAAAAAAACAGCAACGTGTGTACAAAAATGACTTGAAACACAATTTGGATTCCCCGTAAGATTGTACACATACATTCACATACAGACGTAAGCATAGAGGTTCGTATATAAGCATATATATATATATATATATATATATATATATATATATATATATATATATATATATATATATACCTAGACATTAGTGGTTATAAGAGGGAAAAACATACTGGAACATGCAAACAAACATTTAGACAGATACAATAGAAAAATGAAACACGTGCAAATAGAAAAGAAAGATGAATAGTGACGTTATGAAAATACAAATTAGTTCTCTTCAGGCGAAGCAAAACCGAATAAAAAAAAATGTGTGATGATAACGAAGAAAATGTAAAAACTTAGAAAAAACTACTAGAGATAGATAGACAGATAAATGAATAGATAGATGGATGGATAAATGAATTGAGCGATAGACAATAACGAAATGTATTGTTTAATGTCTCCGAAGAGGAATTCGTGCTTGATTCGAAACTTTACGATTTATTATATTATGTCTGTGTTTCATTTCATCTATGTACGCACGTTGCTGTGTTTGTGTTTTGTTTTTACAGGGCTACGTTTAAGCTCATATGTATACATGCAAAGAAAGGGAGAGAGAGAAATAAAGAACAAGAGAGAGAGAGAGAGAGAGAGAGAGAGAGAGAGAGAGAGAGAGAGAGAGAGAGAGAGAGAGAGAGAGAGAGAGAGAGAGAGAGAGAGAGAGAAGAGAGAGAGAGAGAGAGAGAGAGAGAGAGAGAGATATATATATATATATATATATATATATATATATATATATATATATATATACATATAGAGAGAGAGAGAGAGAGAGAGAGAGAGAGAGAGAGAGAGAGAGAGAGAGAGAGAGAGAGAGAGAGGGAGAGAGAGAGAGAGAGAGAAAGAGAGAGAGAGAGAGAGAGAGAGAGAGAGAGAGAGAGAGAGAGAGAGAGAGAGAGAGAGAAATATATATATATATATATATATATATATATATATATATATATATATATATATAGAGAGAGAGAGAGAGAGAGAGAGAGAGAGAGAGAGAAAGAGATAGAGGTAGATAGACAGATAGATAGAAATATAAATATATATAGAGAGAGAGACAAAGAAAGAGAGACAGAGAAAGGAGAAAAGAAGCAAGAACTTGCCACCTTTATACAACTCAACATTTATATCCAACTCACAAATTAACATCAAAATGATTTTGCACATGCCAAGGGAGATACAAAAAAACAAAACGGCTTCATTGTAAAAAAGAAAAAAAAAAAAAAAAAAAAAAAAAGAAAGAAAATAAAACCTATTTGTCTCGTCTTCCTTATATATATATATACATATATATGTATATATATATATATATATATATATATATATATATATATATATATATATATATATATATATATATATATATATATATATGTATATATATATATATATATATATAAATATATATATATATATATATATATATATATATATATATATATATATATATATATATATATATATAAAATATAAGATAACCAAAGAAATTCAAAAGTTATACGTGATTTGCAAAATAATTCGTTTGATCTTGCAAATTCTTTCATTCATTTGTCCCCTGATCAATAATCATCAATGATATCTGCAGCCCCCCCTCTCTCTCTCTCTCTCTTTCACACGGTCTTTTCTCAAGTTCTTTTGTGTTTACCTTATCATCTTTTATCATATTTCTTCAATATTATTTTAATTTTTGGTGGTTTTGATAGGTGGATAGATAGATAGATAGATAGATAGATTGGATAGATGTATATATAATTATACATAGATTGATAGATGTATAGAAAGATAGATAGATAGATTTATAGATATATAAATAGATGGATAGAAGTATAGATAGATAGATAGATAGATAGATGGGTAGATAGATAAATAGATAGGTAGATAGATAGATAGATGGATAATGAGGGTAGATAAATAGACACAGATTGGTAGGTAGATAGATATTAGAAGGATAGATAAATATATTATATATAGATAGATAGATAGATGGGTAGAT
>BOPN01002805.1:175007-177507 GCA_017312705.2 Penaeus japonicus | reverse complement strand
GGTAAGGAAATTGGGCGGAAGTCTTGGCCTTATGACCAACAGCACCTGATACCAGGGGGTGGGGGGTGGGGGGGATATGAGGGAGGGGGAGTGTGAATGAGGGGAGGGTTGGAAATTGTGAAGAGGAGGAGGAGGAGAGAGAGGGTGGGAGGGAGGGGGTGGCAGGCTGGATAGGGGGAGGAGGTGGGAGGGAGGGGGGTAGCAGACTGGTTAGGGGGAGGAGGTGGGAGGGAGGGGGTAGCAGACTGGTTAGGGGGAAGAGGTGGGAGGGAGGGGGTAGCAGACTGGTTAGGGGGAAGAGGTGGGAGGGAGGGGGTAGCAGACTGGTTAGGGGGAAGAGGTGGGAGGGAGGGGGGTAGCAGACTGGTTAGGGGGAGGAGGCAGGGGGGTGAAAATAAGACAGGGAGAAGGGAAGGAAATATACGAAATGGAGGAGACAGTGGTATGAGATAATGATAGTAATGATGATGATTATAATAATAATCATAAAAAATGGTAATGGTTATATGGTAATGGTTATATAGTAGTAATAATGATAATGATAAAAATGATAATAATAGCAATAATAATAATTAATAATGATGATAATGACTATCATCATCAGTTATGATAATGATATCAATGATAATACTTAGTCAATAAAAAAGGAAAAAGAAAAACAAACATGAATTAGTCATAGCTTTGTATATCTTTTTCGAATATTCAGATTTCATACAAACGTAAAGTGGCTTCATATTCCCTTTTCCGTTAATCTATATATACATTTGTATGTTAATTCATATTAATAGAACCACTAAAAATCAAGTAAGCTCTTATCCTCTAAGTGTGAATACCTGATTGAATATGAATTATCTCAACCAGTATTGTTTCATTACAACTTATTAATCTTTGTTTCTAGTTTAATATCGTTAATATTTTTATTTTTGCATTCATTTTTTTTTCATGATTGATTTTTAACTGTGTTTTTCCTCTCCTTCATTTATTATTTTAGTTTTGTTTTTCCTTTTTCGTTTGGATTATTTTTGTCTCATTTCTCTCTTACGTATTCGTCTTTTAAATCCCATTTCTCCTTGTGCCTTCGTTCCTTTAGTCCCGTTTATCCTTAGACATCCATTTCTTTAGTCACGTACCCTCTTTCTGTACTTGCTCCTTTAGCTCTGTATCCCCCTTGTGAATCCGTTTCTTTAACGTCGTTTCTCCCGTGAATTCGTTCCTTTGGTCCTGTTTCCTTCCTGCAAATCCGTTGTTTTATCTCCGCTCTGCGAATTCACTTCTTCAGTCCCGTTTTCCTCTGTAGATCTGTTATTTTAGTCCCGTTTCCTCCCCCGCTACGTAGTCGTTCCTTTAGCCTTATATTCCCCCTTTGCCAAGTCGTTCTTTTAGCGTCGTTTCCAGCCCGCGAAATCGTTCCTTTAGTCCCGTTTCCCCCCCCCGCTACGTAGTCGTTCCTTTAGCCTTATCTTCCCCCCTTGCCAAGTCGTTCTTTTAGCGTCGTTTCCAGCCCGCGAAATCGTTCCTTTAGTCCTGTTTCCCCCTTGCGCATTCGCCGAGCCTCAGTCGGACCACCGAGCACGGGAAGGAAGGAAGCCCGCGCCCCCTTAGTCCGTGTCTCCCGGGAAATCCTTTATGTACTCGGATTTACCGGAGGTCTAATGGGCTGAAGATATCCCTGAGCTGCAAAAATGTAAATGGAACGAAGGGCGAGGGAAGACGTGGGTTTAAGGGGAGGGGGGGGGTGAGGGAAAGAGAGAGAGAGAGAGAAGGAGGAAGAGAGAGGGAGAAAAGGGGGAGATACGAAGGGAGGGAGGGGGGAAGGAGGGGAGAGAGAGAGAGAGAGAGAGAGAGAGAGAGAGAGAGAGAGAGAGAGAGAGAGAGAGAGAACAGGCGAGAGAAAGAGAGAAGAGGGGGGGAGAGAGAGAGAGAGAGAGAGAGAATGAACGAAAGGGAAATTGGATAGGGGGTGAGGTAGATGGAGATTGAAAGCGAAGGGAAGGAGGGTAGGGAGAGATGAAAACAGCGAAAAAGAAGAAGAAAGGAGGGGGGATAGGAGGAAATGAGGAGAAGAAAATGGGAGATTGGAAAAAGGGAAATCAATGGGAGACGGAAGGGATAGAGAGAGAGAGAGAGAGAGAGAGAGAGAGAGAGAGAGAGAGAGAGAGAGAAAGAGAGAGAAAGAGAGAGAGAGAGAGAAGAGAAAAGAGAGAAGAAAGATAGATAGATAGAAAGAGAAAAAAAATTAAAGAGAAATAGAAAGAGAGAGAAAGGCATAAAGACGAGAAAGAGAGAGAGAGACGAGCGAAAAAAAAAGACCTACAAAATTATCAGTGACAACGATAATAATAACAAGAACAACAAGAACAAGAACAACACCATCGAGAAACGAAAAAAAAATAAATAAATAAAACAACATACAGCGATTTTTTTTTTCCAAAACTCCACAATATCAATAACACGATAACAATACAATAACAAACGGAAGGGAAAAAAACACCCACACACC
>BOPN01002805.1:165007-170007 GCA_017312705.2 Penaeus japonicus | reverse complement strand
CCCATCTTGTGAGGAACAAGGCGTACCATAAGCAGAAAAAATCCCATCTTGTGAGGAACAAGGCGTACCATAAGCAGAAAAAATCCCATCTTGTGAGGAACAAGGCGTACCATAAGCAGAAAAAAATCCCATCTTGTGAGGAACAAGGCGTACCATAAGCAGAAAAAATCCCATCTTGTGAGGAACAAGGCGTACCATAAGCAGAAAAAATCCCATCTTGTGAGGAACAAGGCGTACCATAAGCAGAAAAAATCCCATCTTGTGAGGAACAAGGCGTACCATAAGCAGAAAAAATCCCATCTTGTGAGGAACAAGGCGTACCATAAGCAGAAAAAATCCCATCTTGAGAGGAACAAGGCGTACCATAAGCAGAAAAAATCCCAGCTTGTGAGGAACAAGGCGTACCATAAGCAGAAAAAATCCCAGCTTGTGAGGAACAAGACGTACCATAAGCAAAAAAAATCCCATCTTGAGAGGAACAAGGCGTACCATAAGCAGAAAAAAAATCCCAGCTTGTGAGGAACAAGGCGGCCATAAGAAAAATCAGCCAGAGGAACACAAAAACAGCAGCAGAAAAATCCCAGCGCTTGTGAGGAACAAGCACTCATAAGCAGTAGAGAAAAAATCCCATCTTGGAGAGGAACAAGGCTACCATAAGAAACTTAAAGGCCAGATATGGGAACAAGACGTACCATAAGCAGAAAATCCAGCTTGTGAGGAACAAGGCGTACCATAAGCAGAAAAAATCCCATCTTGAGAGGAACAAGGCGTACCATAAGCAGAAAAAATCCCAGCTTGTGAGGAACAAGACGTACCATAAGCAAAAAAAATCCCATCTTGAGAGGAACAAGGCGTACCATAAGCAGAAAAAATCCCAGCTTGTGAGGAACAAGGCGTACCATAAGCAGAAAAAATCCCATCTTGAGAGGAACAAGACGTACCATAAGCAGAAAAAATCCCAGCTTGTGAGGAACAAGGCGTACCATAAGCAGAAAAAATCCCATCTTGAGAGGAACAAGGCGTACCATAAGCAGAAAAATCCTAGCCAGAGGAACAAGACGTACCATAAGCAAAAAAAATCCCATCTTGAGAGGAACAAGGCGTACCATAAGCAGAAAAAAAATCCCAGCTTGTGAGGAACAAGACGTACCATAAGCAGAAAAAATCCCATCTTGAGAGGAACAAGACGTACCATAAGCAGAAAAAATCCCAGCTTGTGAGGAACAAGGCGTACCATAAGCAGAAAAAATCCCAGCTTGTGAGGAACAAGACGTACCACAAGCAGAAAAGAATCCCCGCTTGTGAGGAACGAGGCGTACCATAAGCAGAAAAAATCCCAGCTTGTGAGGAACAAGACGTACCATAAGCAAAAAAAATCCCATCTTGAGAGGAACAAGGCATACCATAAGCAGAAGAAAATCCCATCTTGTGAGGAACAAGGCGTACCATAAGCAGAAAAAATTCCCAGCTTGTGAGGAACAAGACGTACCATAAGCAAAAAAAATCCCATCTTGAGAGGAACAAGGCATACCATAAGCAGAAGAAAATCCCATCTTGTGAGGAACAAGGCGTACCATAAGCAGAAAAAATTCCCAGCTTGTGAGGAACAAGACGTACCATAAGCAAAAAAAATCCCATCTTGAGAGGAACAAGGCATACCATAAGCAGAAGAAACCCATCTTATGTGAGTGGAACAAGGCGTACCATAAGCAGAAAAAATTCCCAGCTTGTGAGGAACAAGACGTACCATAAGCAAAAAAAATCCCATCTTGAGAGGAACAAGGCGTACCATAAGCAGAAAAAAATCCCATCTTGTGAGGAACAAGGCGTACCATAAGCAGAAAAAATCCCATCTTGTGAGGAACAAGGCGTACCATACAGAAAATCCCATCTTGTGGGAGGAACAAGGCGTACCATAAGTTATGAAAAATCCCCGATTTGTGAGTGAACAAGGCGTACCATAAGCAGAAAAACCCAGCTTGTAGAGGCCGCTGAAAAAAATCCAGTTTGTGAGGAACAAGGCGTACCATACAGAAAAAACATATTGAGGAACAATATAAAATTATAAGCAGAAAAACAGCTTTGAGAACAAGGCGTACCATAGCAGAAACAGCTTTTTGAGGAAGGCGTACCATAAGAAAAAACAGTTGAGTGAACAAGGCGTACCATAAGCAGAAAAAACAGCTTTTGAGGAACAAGGCAACACAGCAGAAAAAACAGCTTTTGGAGGAACAAGGCGCACAGCAAGGAAAACAGTATGCGAGAATTAAGAAAATTATAAGCCAGAAAAAACAGCTTTTGAGGAACAAGGGCGTGCCATGTTTTGCAGAAAAAACGTGGCTTTTGATGAATAAAGTGCCCATGTGTTAAGAAAAAAACAGTTTTGAGAACAAGGTACCATAAGTAGAAAACTCAGTCAGAGGAAAACAAAGCAAGAAAATCAGTTTGTGAGGAACGAGGTGCATCATATAAGCAGACAAAAATCCCATCTTGTGAGGAACAAGGCAAACATATAAGCAGAAAAAACAGTTGAGGAACAAATGTTATTAAGCAGACAAAAATCCCATCTTGTGAGGAACACAAAAACATAAGGCAGAGCAGCTTTGAGAACAAGGGCGTACCATAAGCAGAACAAAAAAATCCAGCTTTTGATAACGAGGGGCACCATAAGCAGAAAAATCCTGAACAGAGTGAGAACAAAGCTACTACATGAAAAAACCAGCCAGAGTAGAACAAGACGTACCATACAGAAAAATCCCATCTTGTGAGGAACAAAGCAGAAAAAAATCCCAGCTTTTGAGGAACAAAGCAGAAAAAAATCCTGAAATAGAGGAACAAAGAAAAAATCCCAGATATATATATATACATATACATACACACACACACACACACACACACACACAAACACACACACACACACATTATTGTGTGTGTGTGTGTGATTTATATTTTCTTTTTTTACTTTCTTTTCTTACTTTCGTATTTCAGATGGAGTTATATGCTATAGTAACGCGGCATCTACATACCTCTCTAACCAGAATTACTTTTAAGTCAAACAAACAAAACATCGTTCTAAGAAAAAAAAGTAAAGTTAACTGTATTGATAGCATAAATACAGAAACAAAGCAATATAAAGATAGGAAAGGATCATCTTCATCCTCATCATTAACATTATTACTACTATTATTATCATTATTGTTGCCATCATTATCTATTTTAGTATAATTGTTATTTTTATCGTTATTATTATTGTTATCATCACTTACAATATCATTATTTTCATGATTACTATCATTATCATCATTACTATTATTATCATCATTATTATCATTATTAATACTCTTATAACTATCATTATTGTTGTAGTGATTTTTATTATCACTATCATCATCGTCCTCATTACTATTACTATTATCATGATGATCATCATTATCATTACCATTATAATTATTGATAGCATTGTTTATACTATTATCATTATTATCTACATTATCATTATAATCCATATTATCATCTTTACTATCACTATTATCATTATCATTATCATTACTGTCATTATTATCATCATTCTTATTAATGTCATCATTATTATTATCATCATTATAATCATTATCATTATCATCATTATAATCATCCGTATCATCATCATTATTATTAATATCATTATCACCATTATCATCATTATTATTAATATCATCCTTATTATCATCATTATTATCATCATTTTTATCATCAGTACTATTATTATTAGTAACATCATTATTCTTACTATTATCACTATCATCACCATTATCAATATCATCATCCATATTTAAATAATCCACTTATAAGGAAAGAGAATCCACATATTGCAAGCAGAAAGAAATCCCATCTTGTGAGGAACAAGGCGTACCATAAGCAGAAAAAAATCAGCTTTTGAGGAACAAGGCGTACCATAAGCAGAAAAAAACAGCTTTTGAGGAACAAGGCGTACCATAAGCAGAAAAAAATCCCAGCTTGTGAGGAACAAAGCAGAAAAAAATCCCAGTTTGTGAGGAACAAGGCGTACCATAAGCAGAAAAAACAGCTTTTGAGGAACAAGGCGTACCATAAGCAGAAAAAAACAGCTTTTGAGGAACAAAGCAGAAAAAAATCCCAGTTTGTGAGGAACGAGGCGTACCATAAGCAGACAAAAATCCCATCTTGTGAGGAACAAAGCAGAAAGAAATCCCATCTTGTGAGGAACAAAGCAGAAAGAAATCCCATCTTGTGAGGAACAAAGCAGAAAGAAATCCCATCTTGTGAGGAACAAAGCAGAAAAAAATCCCATCTTGTGAGGAACAAAGCAGAAAGAAATCCCATCTTGTGAGGAACAAAGCAGAAAGAAATCCCATCTTGTGAGGAACAAAGCAGAAAGAAATCCCATCTTGTGAGGAACAAAGCAGAAAAAAATCCCATCTTGTGAGGAACAAAGCAGAAAGAAATCCCATCTTGTGAGGAACAAAGCAGAAAGAAATCCCATCTTGTGAGGAACAAAGCAGAAAAAAAATCCCAGCTTGTGAGGAACAAAGCAGAAACAAATCCCAGCTTATGAGGAACAAGGCATACCATTAACCTCTATCCCTTCTCTCTCCGTACTGCTAGCCTGAGAACCATTAACATTGCCACTGGTACAGCACATGAATCAAATCATTATTCAACATTTATGCTGCCATTTGAATATCCCATTTCGCCCAATTACTTAACTCAGGAGGCCACTCATGTTTGGCGTGAATAATTTAACATGCACTTGTCAACATAAACAGCTATATTGCAGACAGTTATATCCTTTCCTAATGACTTTGATGGCCTTTTGGTTTTCGTAATATGGCTTGATGAGATTATGTTAATGGCTTTCTTATATTTGCTTGTTTATGGTAGTGATATGGGCGACGGCTATATAATTATTGCAAATTCGTGTTATTGTTGAAATATTCCTTTATTGATGATTGTGCATTAAGTTATGTGTGGGATTCGTGTTC
>BOPN01002805.1:147507-152507 GCA_017312705.2 Penaeus japonicus | reverse complement strand
TTCATAATCTATTTTCTTGTTTCCTTCATTCACAAATTTCTTCTATTGTTTCCCTCCTTCTCTTGTCCTTTTCCCGTTTCTATCACCCACCGTCTAACGATTATCACGATTACTGCATTCTCCATTGGTTTATTTTTCTACCTCCTCTTCCTATACTTTCCTAATCTCTTTTTTTCTGCACTACTTATCATCCTTATCTTTTTTTCTCGTTCATCACGTTTCCACTCTCTCCTCCTCCACTTTCCTCATTTTTTTTTTTTTCTACATTTTTAACATCTCAACTTTCTTCTCTTACAGGAAGCTGTACCACCACTTATCCTTACATTCCTTTATTATTTACTTTACCACCCTCTTTTCCTCCTCCACTTCCCAACCTTTTCTCTTCAATTTTCTCTCAATTCCTCTTTTCCTCCTCCACTTTCCCACCTTTTCTCTTCAATTTTCTCTCAATTCCTCTTCTCCTCCTCTACTTTCCCACCTTTTCTCTTCAATTTTCTCTCAATTCCTCTTTTCCTCCTCCACTTTCCCCACTTTTTCTCTTCAATTTTCTCTCAATTCCTCTTTTCCTCCTCCACTTTCCCAAGTTTTCTTTTCTTTTTTCTCTCAATTATCCTAACATATAATTTTTCTTCTCTTACAGGAGGCTACACCACTACTTATCCTTACATTCCTTTACTTATCCTTACATTCCTTTACTAATCCTTACATTCCTTTACTAATCCTTACATTCCTTTACTTATCCTTACATTCCTTTACTTATCCTTACATTCCTTTACTTATCCTTACATTCCTTTACTTATCCTTACATTCCTTTACTTATCCTTACATTCCTTGTCTACTTTACCACCCTCTTCTCCTCCTCCACTTTCCCACCTTTTCTCTTCAATTTTCTCTCAATTCCTCTTTTCCTCCTCCACTTTCCCAACTTTTCTTTTCTTTTTTCTCTCAATTATCCTAACATCTCATTTTTCTTCTCTTACAGGAAGCTGTACCACCACTTATCCTTACATTCCTTTATTGTTTACTTTACCACCCTCTTTTCCTCCTCCACTTTCCCACCTTTTCTCTTCAATTTTCTCTCAATCCTCCTAACATCTCATCTCTGTTACCCTACAGGAGGCTGCACCACCACTTATCCTTACATCCCTTTATTATTTACTTTACCACCCTCTTCTACTCCTCCATTTCCCACCTTTTCTCTTCTTTTTTCTCTCAATTCCTCTTTTCCTCCTCCACTTTCCCCACCTTTTCTCTTCAATTTTCTCTCAATTCCTCCTCCACTTTCCCACCTTTTCTCTTCAATTTTCTCTCATTTATCCTAACATCTCATCTCTCTTCCCCTACAGGAGGCTGCACCACCACTTATCCTTACATCCCTTTATTATTTACTTTACCACCCTCTTTTCCTCCACCACTTTCCCACCTTTTCTCTTCAATTTTCTCTCCATTCCTCTTTTCTTCCTCCACTTTCCCACCTTTTCTCTTCAATTTTCTCTCAATTCCTCTTCAATTTTCTCTCAATTCCTCTTCAATTTTCTCTCAATCCTCCTAACATCTCATCTCTGTTCCCCTACAGGAGGCTGCACCACTCAGCTCCTGCCGAAGTTCACAGGCACAATCCCCAACGTCACCGTGACAGTGGGTCGGGAAGCGTCATTACCTTGCGTCGTCGAGAACATCGGAGACTACACGGTAAGAAGGATGGTTTTTTTTTTTTTTTTTTTTTTTTTTTTTTCGGATGTGGTTCGATTTTTTTTTTTTTTTTAGGAGGATGTGGTTCGATTTTTTTAGGATGTGGTTCGATTTTTTTTAAGGAGGATGTGGTTCCGTTTTGTTGTTGTTGTTGTTGTTTTTAAGGAGGATGTGGTTCCTTTTTTTTTTTTTTTTTTTAGGTGGATGTGCTTCCGTTTTTTTGTTTTTTTTTTCAGGATGTGTTTTTTTTTTTTTTTGGTAGGGGGTGGGGGTGTTGGTGGTGGTGGTGAATCGGGCTTTTGTGGTTGAGGGGGAGGGGGAGGGGGGGTGGCATAGAGCAGGATGTATAGTGTGTAAGTTTGTAGGTGTGTGTGTTTGTGTGTATATGTTTGTGTGTTTGTGTGTAAGTGTAAGTGTGTTTGTGTGTGTTTGTGTGTGTTTGAGTATGTGTGTGTGTGTTTGTGTGTGGGAGTGTGTGTGTGTGAGTATATATGTGAGTATGTGTGTGTTTGTGTGTGGGAGTGTGTGTGTGAGTATGTGTGAGTATATATGTGAGTATGTGTGTGTATGTGTCTGTGTGTGTGTGTGTGTTTGTCCGTGTGTGTGTCATATAAATACTTATTCATATTCCATTATAATCATCTCCATCGAATGCTCATCTAATCCTTTGTGTGTATATTCTTATTATTCATAAACAAACAAACAAAAAATAAAAAAATAAGACATTAAACATAGTCATACACTTATTTTCTTATTTTTTTTCTTTTTAATGGGAAAGAGAGATTGTGAAATAGTTAAAGGGATTGAGAAAGATGAAAGATGTAGAAATGATGTGGATTATAGACCAATAGAGAGATGATGATAGTAGAGAGCTTTGATAAATAGAGGGGATAAATATGTTCTGCGGGTTGAAAAAAGATAGAGATAGAGAGAGAGAGAGAGAGAGAGAGAGAGATAGATAGATAGATAGATAGATAGATAGATAGATAGATAGATAGAGAGAGAGAGAGAGAGAGAGAAAGAGAGAAAGAGAGAGAGAGACAGAGAGAGAGAGAGAGAGAGAGAGAGAGAGAGAGAGAGAGTCAGACAAACATACAGACAAACATACGTACAGACAAATAAACAAACAGACAGACAGACAAACAAATTGACGGTCGTATAGATTGACAGACAAGCAGACAAAAAGGACAAGCAGAACTGGTAATGGTAGACAAGCAGACAGACAGACAGACAGAGAAACAGACAAGCAGGCAGACAGACGGACAAACAAACAAACAAATAGACGGACATACAGAATGACAGACATACAGACAGACAAGCAGACAGAGAAACAGACAAGCAGGCAGACAGACAGACGGGCGGACAGAGAAACAGACAAGCAGGCAGACAGACAGACGGGCGGACAGAGAAACAGACAAGCAGGCAGACAGACAGACAGGCGGACAGACAGACAGAAATGAGTGCCAAGTGTGAGAGGAGGAACCGAGGAATGGCTCTATGATGTATAAGTGACAGCCAGTCGAGTTTAAACACTCAAGTGAGCAATCCCCATTCCCTCCCCCCCTACCCCTACCCTTTCCAATCACGCCCTCCCCTCCGTCCCCACTCTCCTCCTCTCTTTCCCCACTCTCCTCCCCTCCCTCTCCACTCTCCTCCTCTCCTTCCCCACTCTCCTCCCCTCCCTCCCCATCCCCCCCCCCCCCTCCCACTCTCCAACACTCAGACAGATCAAAGCCTAACTTTCTCTTATCCTGTCTCCTCCTCTTCCTCCTCCCTATCTCCTCATTTCCTCCTCCCTTCCTCCTCCCTCTTCCTTCTCTTCCTCTTCTCTGTGTACCCCTTTCCTCCTTCCTTCCTCCTTCTCTTCTCCCTCTTCTCTATCTCCTCTCACTCTTTCTTCCTTCCTTCCTTTCTCCTTCTCCTCTTTCCTATCTTTTTTCTTTCTTCCTCTTCTCTATTTTCTCTCACCCTCCTTTCCTCCATTCTTCCTCTTCTTTCCTATCTTCTCTTCTCTTCCTTCCCTCCCCCCTCTTTCCTATCTTCTATCCACCTGACTTCCTCCCTCCTCCTCTTCTTCTCTATCTTCTCTCTTCCTACTCTTCCTTATGTCCTCTCCTCTTTCCACTCTTCCTTCTCTCCTTATCCTTTCTCCCCTTTCCTTTTCCCTATCTTCTCTCCTTCTTCCCTCCTCCCCCTCTCCCCTATCTTCTCCCTTCCTCTCCCTTCTTCCTCTTCTTCCTCCTCCCTATTTCCTCTCCTCCTTCTTTCCTCTTACTCTTTCCCCTCTTCCCCATCTACTCTCATCCACCCTTCCTCCCTCCTTCCTCCCCCTCTTCCCTATCGTCTCTCCTCCTACGTCCCCTAATCCCCCCTTACTCCCTCCTCCTCTTCCCCATCTTTTCTCCTCCTCTTCCCTGTCTCATTTAATTCTCCCTTCCTCCCTCTTTCTCTTTGCCATCTATTCTCCTCCTCACTTTCTCCTCCTCTTCTCTGTCTCCTCTAATCTCCGCTTCCCCCCTCCTCTTCCTCTTCCCCTTCTCTTCTCCTCCTCCCTTTCTCCTCTAATCCCCCCTTCCCTCCTCCCCTTCTTCCCAATCTTCTCTCCTCTTCCCTTCTTCCTCCTCTTCTTCCCTATCTTTTCCACCTTTCTTATTTCCTTCCTCCCACTCTTCTCTATCTTTATTTCCTTCTCTTTCCTCCCATCCTCCCTTCCTCCTCCTCCTCCTCCTCCTCTTCTCTAACTTCTCTCCATTCTCCCTTCCTCCCTTTCTCTACGGAATAAGAAAATTCGATTTATGGCAACAAAGGATGGTGTTTGTGGTATGGTAGTGGTTATGATGGTAGGTAGGCCAATGGTTAAGGTTATTGTAGGAGGTAGGCCAGTGGTTGTGGTAGTAGGTAGGCCAATGGTTAGATTGTGGTGAGAGGTAGGCCAGTGGTTGTGGTGGTAGGTAGGCCAGTGGTTGTAGTGGTAGGTAGGCCAGTGGTTGTGGTGGTAGGTAGGCCAGTGGTTAGATTGTGGTGGTAGGTAGGCCAGAGGTTGTGGTGGTTGGTAGGCCAGTGGTTGTGGTGGTAGGTAGGCTAGTGGTTAGATTGTGGTGAGAGATAGGCCTGTAGTTGTGGTGGTTGGTTAGGGTTGTGGTTAGAGGTAGGCCAGTGGTTATGGTTGTAGTGATAGGTAGGCCAGTAGTTGAGATGTGATGAGAGGCAGGCTAGTGAATATGGTTGTGGTGAGAGGCAGGTCAGTGGTCGTGGTGGTAGGTAGGCCACTGGTTAGGGTTGTGATGACTGGTAGGCCAATGGTGTTT
>BOPN01002805.1:127507-130007 GCA_017312705.2 Penaeus japonicus | reverse complement strand
TAATATATATGATAATCATAATCATGATAACGATGAGGATGACTCTGATAGAAGATAACTACTATGATTATCCTCATCATTGCTATTGTATATATATATATATATATATATATATATATATATATATATATATATATATATATATATGAGAGAGAGAGTGAAACAGATAGATAAAGAGAGAGAGAGAGAGTGAAACAGATAGATAAAGAGAGAGAGAGAGAGTGAAACACATAGATAAAGAGAGAGAGAGAGAGAGAGAATGACAGATAGACAAAGAGTGAGAGAGAGAGAGAGAAGAGAGAGCGAGAGGCAGAGAGAGAGACAGAGATATACCCAATAAACAACGGGAGGAAGACAACACAACACCCCAAGGAACACAAAAACACACAACCAAAACACAAACTGGCAACGAGCGTCAAACATTAGATCGAAATTCGTAAACAAACGCCAGATGCGATTACAAGAACCGCCTAAGTGTATTCACGGTGCTCATTCTCCCCGACGTAACTTTAAAATCCATTTATGGCGGTTGCTCAAAAAAAAAAAAAAAAAAAAAAAAAAAAAAAAAAAAAAAAAAAAAAAAAAAAAAAAAAAAAAAAAAAAAAAAAAAAAAAAAAATGTGACGTGCATTGTTGCGGATTTGAATTATGATATGATAGGTGATTATTGCCCTTCTGTCACTCATACATAAGGATTATATTTGGTCTCCTCCTCCTCTTACTCTTACCCCCCCCCCTCTACCAATACCACCTCCTCCTCCTCTTCCTCTTTTTCCTCTTTCTTCTCCTTCTCCCCTTCCTTCTGCTCCTCTTTCTTCTTCCTACTTCATCTCTTCCAGCAATATCACATCCTCCTTTTTCTCCTCTTCCTCTTTCTCCTCCTCCTCCTATTTCCCCACTTCCTCTTTCTTCTCCTTCTCTTTCTCCTTCTTCTCCTTCCCCTACTTCTCCTCCTTCTATTGTTGTTGTTTTTTTATATCCTTTTCTTCCTACTTTTCCTCTTCTTGTTTTTCCTCTTCTCTCTTTTATCATTCTCCTCTTTTCCTGCCTTCTTTTCGCCTTTACCTCTCCCCCTTTGTTTACTCTCCTCTCTCCCTTCTCCTCTTCCTCCCCCCCCCCCGCCCTCCCTTTCCTTCTCCATCCTCCTCTCCTTCACCCCCTACCTTCCCCCTCCCCCCTACGTAAGTGCTTTTGCTAAGAGCGTCTTAGTTGTCAAGACCCCCACTCCCCATCCCCCTCTCCCTATGTGTTCATATCCTCCTCCCCTCCCCCTCCCCCCGGTCCCTCTACTTCTCCTTTCCCTAATTAAAGATTTTGAAGTTGATTAACTTCACGAAAGAGCTGTATTTTCCTGTTTTTAATTTTCATTTTTTGAACATTTCTTTCTATCACAGTAAGATTTTGAAGGAAAAGAAGGATCTTATAACCATTATAAAATTCTTCTTTCATACTTTTAGAAGAATTTCAGCAACTTAGCTTATTTTTCTTCGCCTTCATATCATATTACAAACTTATATATTTCAATAGATTAAAAAAAATCTTGGGTAGTTAATCGAAAAGTAGATGGATTACGCATAAAAAGAGAGAAAAATATCAAGGATATGAAAAAAAGAAATAGTGATAAATGCCTCATGTCGCAAAAAATAAGATTAACAACACAAAGGGAGAAAAGAAAGGGAAAAGGTGATATTGAGAAAAAAATAAAAATAAAAATAGAAAATTCCAATAATAACTAGAGGTCAGGCCTGTTCAAGTGACATAACTGGAAGATGAAAAAGTAACTACGATACAGAGATGGTAAAGAAAGAATAAAAGTGAAAAAAAGAAATAAGGGGGGGGGGGTAATAAATCACAATAATAACAACAGGTCAGGTCGAGGCAATTTAAGAGGAAGAGCATGGCATGACAATTATAACTTCGATTGCCTAAAAAAGATAATAAAACGATAAAAGTGAAAATAGAGCTCAAAAATATTAAGAAAGAGAGCACAGAGAGAGAGAGAGAGAAGAGAAGAGAAGAGAAGAGAAGAGAAGAGAAGAGAAAAGAAGAGAGAGAGAGAGAAATCACGATAATAACTAGAGGTGCGTCCCGGTCAAGTGATTTAGTAAGCACGTGCCTCGAACCCCGTTTTCTGTGGAGATTGGGAAGGTTCGACTCGATTTATTTGGTCGTAATTTTATTAATTATAGGATTCGCCATGATGAAAGCAGGGAGAGACAAAGGGAGGGAAAGGAGGAAAGAGAGAGAGAGAGAGAGAGAGAGAGAGAGAGAGAGAGAGAGAGAGAGAGAGAGAGAGAGAGAGAGAGAGCCCCTCTCCCTCCCCTCGCCTCCCCTTGTGTATATACGAGACAGAAAGCTTCAGGCGACTCACCTCATTTTATGCATACATTACACTTCACCAGCCGAGCCGACGCCACAAATGAGGTGCTGTAATGGAAACTCATGGGAAGAAAAATTGAATTTCCATACATAACGCCACTCGAAAGGGGGGAATTGAAACA
>BOPN01002805.1:65007-107507 GCA_017312705.2 Penaeus japonicus | reverse complement strand
TACTTGTACATCATAATAGTAATTCGCAATATATATATATATATATATATATATACATATACATATACATATACATATATATGATATATATATGTACATATACATATATATATATATATATATAAATATATATATATATATATATATATATATATATATATATATATATATATATATATATATATATATATATATATATATATATATATATATATATATATATATATATATATATATATATGTGTGTGTGTGTGTGTGTATGTGTATGTGTATGTGTGTGTGTGTTATATATATATATATATATATATATATAAGAAACACCGACCTCCACAACATCTGTGCTCTACAACTTGCGCGAACTGTGCTAATCCTAACCTCTTATTCTCAGTTATTTATTGTCATTTACATGGTATACCGTCTTATCATCCTGTGATTTTATCTTGTGGTTGTAATATATTGTAATTGCATTAGCTGCTGTGACTGACACCATCATTTATGCTTATGAGTGGAAGTTAGTGTAATCTACTTCCATCACAATATATATATATATATATATATATATAGATATATAATTAGATGCATACATGTATCACAACTCTTGTCACTTCACACCCGGAAGCTTCTTCTCCGCCGTTGCAATCTTCCTTCTGCTTTATAATCTAGTTTCCTTGCAACTCGGTCTCAATCCTCCCTTGCAATGGACACCTCTTCCCTTTGCGTCTATCTCTTACGAAATCACTTTGACACTTCATTCGCTGGCGAAGGATCTTATTGGAAGTTCATTTTGGTGCTCGTCTCTCTCGCTCTCTCTCTCTCTCTCTCTCTCTCTCTCACTCTCTCTCTCTCTCTCTCTCTCTCTCTCTCTATATATATATATATATATATATATATATATATATATATATATATATATATATATATATATTTCTCTCTCTCTCTCACTCTCTCTCTCTATCTCTCTCTCTATTTCTCTCTCTCTATCTATCTATCTATCTATCTATCTATTTTTCTCTCTCTCAATATCTCCTCCCCCTTCTCTTCCTCCTCCACCACTACCACCACCTCCTCCTCCTCCTCCACCTCCTCCTCCTCCACCTCCTCCTCCACCACTCCCTCCTCCTCCTCCTCCTACTCCTCTTCCTCCTCCCACTCCTCCTCCACCACCACCACCACCTCTTCTTCCTCCTCCTCATCCTCATTCTCCTCCTCCTCACCTCCTTCTCCTCCTCCTCCTCCTTCTCCTCCTCCTCCACCCCAAACACAGAGCTTCCAAGACTGCCCTTCACACCAGACCTTTCCCTTCTCTCGGTAACATTGAGGCATAAAATCGCTTAGAAGGGTTATGATCTCGCGTCCGGGTGTGTCTTGGAGACTTTATCTTGTCGGTGTAGGGAATGGGAATTGCTGGGATTGATGGTGTATTGGGAATGGGGTGGGGTTGTGTTAGTGTTTTTTTTTTTTTTTTCAGTTCCTGTTGGTTGGGTTAGGTTAGTTTTTTTGTGCTTTTCCTCTTTCTTTTTTTTTATTCTATTCGTTTTTATTTTTTCATTTCTTTTTTTTTTGTGTGTGTGTGTGGGGGGGGGGGTAGCTGTTCTACCTCACCTTCTTTTATTTCTTCTTGTGTCTCTTTATTTTCCGTTTCTGATGTGCATGCTTCGTATCATTCTTTCTTTTTCTTTTTCTTTTTCTTCGTCATCTTCTTATTTTCATTTTCTTCTTCTTCTTCCTTTCTTCATCTTCCTCTTCTTCATCTTCTATTTCTTCTTCTTCTTTTTATCACTATTCACATTATCATTATTGTTATTAATAGTAGCAGTAATAATTTTTTTTCTTACCAATGCCATTGTTATTAGTTTTATCATCATAATCATTATTGTTATTATTATTACTACTATTGTTATCTTTCTTGTCACCACTATCATCCTTACCGTTATCATAATTTTTGTTATTATCATTATTATCATTATTATCATCATTACTGTTGTTGCTGTTATCATTATCATTATTATTACTATTTTTTATCCTCATTTTCATCAATATCATTATCTTTATCATCCTCATTTGTTTATCATTGTTGTCATCATGATGAAAAGTATCAACATTATCAGTATGAATTTAATTCATTATCATTATCATTTTTATTGTTTTAATCATCATTGATGATATAATCATCATTATTATCATTTTTATTTTTATTAGTATCATTATCACCATTCTTCTTATTATTATCTTTATTACTATTATTATCTTTATTACTATTATTATCATTTTATTATCATTATTATCATTACTATCATTATTATCATCATCATTATCATTATCCCAATTATTGTTATTACTATTGGTTTAATGGTTTTATCATTACTATCATCATGATATTTGTGTTGTTACTGTTATCATTATCACTACTACTGATATTATCATCATCGGTATTATGATTACTTCTATTGTTTTTGTTATTGTAATTACTATTACCATTAGAGAGGGAAAGAAGAGAGTCAGTGAGAGAGAGACAGAAAGAAAAAGATAGATAGATAGATAGAGAGAGAGAGAGAGAGAGAGAGAGAGTAGAAAGAGAGAGAGAAAGAGAATAGAAGAGAGAGAGATAATAGAAAGAGAAAGACTAAAAAAAAGAGAGAAAACAAACAAAAAATCACTCGGGTCTTTAATATAAAAAAAAACAATGCCAAAAACACTAACCATACAAACGAATACCAAGAATCGAAACAAAGAGATAATACTATTCCTAAAAAAAGATAACAATAAATAAAACAAAAAAAAAACTACAACAGCCTGCTATCCAAAGAGAAGGCAGAGAGTTGCAACCAGTGTTGAACAGGCCGGGGAAATGAACAGGGAATGCCTCCATATATATGATATATTTCACGCAACCGCAACATAAAATTCGAATTTGTTCCAATGATAATATCTAGGTGGCAGGAGGGTTGGGGTGGGGGTAGGGAGGGTTAGGGTGGGGTGGGGGGTTGGTTGGGGGTAAGAGAGGGAGTGTGCGTGATTTGTATGTGTGTGTGTGTGTGTGTGTGTGTGTGTGTGTTTGTGTGTATGTTTGTATTTAGATGCGTGTGTTTGTGTATGTGATTGTATTTTTGTGTGTGTGTTTGTTCGTTTGTGGGCGTGTGCGTTTTGTGCATTTGTGTGTGTTACGTGCTTTTGTGAGTTTGTTTATCACAGTGCGTGTTGTTTTTTAATCATTATTCTTGTTTATGTGTGTGATTGTGTTAGTGTGTGCGTGTGTGTAACTGAGAGAGAGAGAGAGAGAGAGAGAGAGAGAGAGAGAGAGAGAGAGAGAGAGAGAGAGAAAGCGCGAGATAGAGAGAGCGAGAGAAAGATAGAGAGAGAAACAGGGAAAGGAAAGAAAGAAAGATATTCACCATAGTAATATCCATGGGAATGATAGCAAAAAATAAAGATAATGATGATAATAATGATAATAATAATTATAATGATGATAATGATGTTAATGATAATAATGATCACGTTTATGATACAAAATTATGATATTGAATTGATAACATCAATATAGTATCATTATCATTATCATTATAACTATTATCTTAATCATTATTAATATTCTTATTAGTGTCATCATTTTTACTATTACCATCATTATTATTATCATGATAATTGTTATCATTATTGTTATTATCATTATCATTATGATTAGTAGCATCATCATTATAATCATCATCCTTATTTTCATCATTATCATTATTCTAATGTTATCATCATTATGATAGTAGTAATGATGATAATGATAATAATGATGTAATGATGATACAAATAGTGATAATAATGATAAGGATAATAATAACAATAGTAACGGTAAGGATGATAATGATAAAGATTATAATGATAATGATAAAATTTATGATGATTAATATCATGATGAAGATAATGATAGTAATAAGGATAATAGTGATAACTATAATAGGGAAGATAATGATAATAATAATGATAATGATAATGATAATAGCAATAATAGCTCAACAACAATAACAATGATAATGATAATAGTTACAATAATACTGATAATAATGATAACGATAGTAACGATGACACTGATAAAGTAAGGATCATCATAATAATAGCAAATAATACGATAACAACAATGACAAAGAAAATAAAGATAACAGTGATAATAAGGTGCGACATCTGCGTCTAGAAAAAGTAAACCGTTGATGTTGTTACCACTCAACCCCAACGTCTCGTTACCATGACAACGCCGATCGAGAAGATGTAAACAAAAGAATAGTGAGAGAGAAAGGGATATTAGGAAGAGAAGGACGAGAGACAGTGACAACAAATAACGACAACAACAAGAGCAACAACAACAACAACAACAACAATAATAATGATAATAATAATAATAATAATAATAATAATAATAATAATAATAATGATAATAAGCTACTATAGCCAAGTCTTATGGTCTAACAAGGGATTCCGATGCCACTTTGTAAACACTTCAACCCTCAATCCCATCGTCTCGTTTCCATGGCAACGGTGATCGGGAGGAAAAATGAAGAAGAAAAAAAATCAGTGGAAGGTAAAGAAGGGAAAAAAAACAAACGGAGATATAAGCAGGAGAAAGAAAAAGAGATAAGGAGACAAAATAGGGGATTAAGAAAGGAGACAGAGATTAAAAGAGAAGAGAGGGGTAAAAGGGAGACAAAAGGATACTAGGAAAATAAAGGGGGAATGGTGGTAAGAGGAGGAAGGGAGGAGTGAGGAGGAATAGAATGAGAAAGAGAGGGTAGAAAGAGATGGAGATAAGAAGAGAGAGAGAGGAGATAGAGAGAGTAAAAGAGATAGAGAGTAGACAATGATAAGAGAGAGAGGAGATGAGGAGATTAATAAGAGAAAGAGAGGAAAGGGATATTGAAAAGAGAAAAAGAAGAAAGAAAGAAAAAAAAAACAGTGGAGATAGAGACAACAGAAAATTAAGAATGAGAGAAAGAAATGAGATAAGGAGATTAGGAGGATAATAGAAATGAAATCAATCTAAAGAGAAGGAGGGAAAGAAAGGAGAAAATGATTCTAGGAGGATAAGATAAAGAGAGATAAGGATATATAGGGGAAACAGAGATAAAAGAGAGGAAGAAGAAGTTGAGATAAGTTGGCTGATAAATAACTTTATATCAATCAATACAATGCATCCCTATCTGAACACCCATTGCATTGCTATTATCATTCACCACACACGAGACACAAGGACTCATTCACCACACACGAGACACAAGGACTCATTCACCACACACGAGACACAAGGACTCATTCACCACACACGAAACACAAGGACTCATTCACCACACACGAAACACAAGGACTCATTCACCACACACGAAACACAAGGACTCATTCACCACACACGAGACACAAGGACTCATTCACCACACACGAGACACAAGGACTTATTCACCACACACGAAAAACAAGGACTCATTCACCACACACAAAACCCAAGGACTCATTCACCACAAACAAGACACAAGGACTCATTCACCACACACGAAACACAAGGACTCATTCACCACACACGAAACACAAGGACTCATTCACCACACACGAGACACAAGGACTCATTCACCACACACGAGACACAAGGACTCATTCACCACACACGAGACACAAGGACTCATTCACCACACACGAGACACAAAGACTCGTTCACCACACACGAAACACAAGGACTCATTCACCACACATGAGACACAAGGACTCATTCACCACACACGAGACACAAGGACTCATTCACCACACACGAAACACAAGGACTCATTCACCACACACGAGAAACAAGGACTCATTCACCACACAGGAAACACAAGGACTCATTCACCACACACGAGACACAAGGACTCATTCACCACACACGAGACACAAGGACTCATTCACCACAAAGGAAACACAAGGACTCATTCACCACACACGAGACACAAGGACTCATTCACCACAATCGAGACACAAGGACTCATTCACCACAATCGAGACACAAGGACTCATTCACCACACACGAAACACAAAGACTCATTCACCACACACGAAACACAAGGACTCATTCACCACAATCGAGACACAAGGACTCATTCACCACACAGGAAACACAAGGACTCATTCACCACACACGAAACACAAGGACTCATTCACCACACAGGAAACACAAGGACTCATTCACCACACACGAGACACAAGGACTCATTCACCACACACGAGACACAAGGACTCATTCACCACACACGAGACACAAGGACTCATTCACCACACACGAGACACAAGGACTCATTCACCACTCACGTAACACAAGGACTCATTCACTACACACGAAACACAAGGACTCATTCACAACACACGAGACACAAGGACTCATTCACCACACACGAAACACAAGGACTCATTCACCACACATGAAACACAAGGACTCATTCACCACACACGAGACACAAGTACTCATTCACCACGCACGAAACACAAGGACTCATTCACCACACACGAAACACAAGGACTCATTCACCACACACGAAACACAAGGACTCATTCACCACACACGAAACACAAGGACTCATTCACCACACACGAAACACAAGGACTCATTCACCACACACGAGACACAAGGACTCATTCACCACACACGAGACACAAGGACTCATTCACCACACATGAAACACAAGGACTCATTCACCACACACGAAACACAAGGACTCATTCACCACAAACGAAACACAAGGACTCATTCACCACACACGAGACACAAGGACTCATTCACCACACACGAGACACAAGGACTCATTCACCACACACGAAACACAAGGACTCATTCACCACACACGAAACACAAGGACTCATTCACCACAAACGAAACACAAGGACTCATTCACCACACACGAAACACAAGGACTCATTCACCACAAACGAAACACAAGGACTCATTCACCACACACGAGACACAAGGACTCATTCACCACACAGGAAACACAAGGACTCATTCACCACACACGAGACACAAGGACTCATTCACCACACGCGAGACACAAGGACTCATTCACCACACGCGAGTAACAAGGACTCATTCACCACACACGAAACACAAGGACTCATTCACCACACACGAGACACAAGGACTCATTCACCACACACGAAACACAAGGACTCATTCACCACACACGAGACACAAGGACTCATTCACCACACGCGAGACACAAGGACTCATTCACCACACACGAGGCACAAGGACTCATTCACCACACACGAGACACAGGGACTCATTCACCACACACGAGACACAAGGACTCATTCACCACACACGAGACACAAGGACTCATTCACCACACGCGAGACACAAGGACTCATTCACCACACACGAGACACAAGGACTCATTCACCACACGCGAGACACAAGGACTCATTCACCACACACGAGACACAAGGACTCATTCACCACACACGAAACATAAGGACTCATTCACCACACATGAAACACAAGGACTCATTCACCACAAACGAAACACAAGGACTCATTCACCACACACGAGACACAAGGACTCATTCACCACACACGAGACACAAGGACTCATTCACCACACACGAAACATAAGGACTCATTCACCACACACGAAACACAAGGACTCATTCACCACACAAGGACTCATTCACCACACAAGGACTCATTCACAACACACGTAACACAAGGACTCTTTCACCACACACAAGACACAAGGACTCATTCACCACACACGAGACACAAGGACTCATTCACCACACACGAAACACAAGGACTCATTCACCACACACGAAACACAAGGACTCATTCACCACACACAAGATACAAGGACTCATTCACCACAAACGAAACACAAGGACTCATTCACCACAAACGAAACACAAGGACTTATTCACCACACGCGAGACACAAGGACTCATTCACCACACAAGAAACACAAGGACTCATTCACCACACACGAAACACAAGGACTCATTCACCACAAACGAAACACAAGGACTTATTCACCACACGCGAGACACAAGGACTCATTCACCACACACGAGACAAAAGGACTCATTCACCACACACGAAACACAAGGACTCATTCACCACAAACGAAACACAAGGACTCATTCACCACACACCAGATACAAGGACTCATTCACCACACACGAAACACAAGGACTCATTCACCACACACGAGACACAAGGACTCATTCACCACACACGAAACACAAGGACTCATTCACCACACACCAGATACAAGGACTCATTCACCACACACGAAACACAAGGACTCATTCACCACACACGAGACACAAGGACTCATTCACCACACACGAGACACAAGGACTCATTCACCACACACGAGACACAAGGACTCATTCACCACACACGAAACACAAGGACTCATTCACCACACACGAGACACAAGGACTCATTCACCACACACGAAACACAAGGACTCATTCACCACACACGAGACACAAGGACTCATTCACCACACACGAAACACAAGGACTCATTCACCACACATGAAACACAAGGACTCATTCACCACACACGAGACGCAAGGACTCATTCACCACTCACGAGACACAAGGACTCATTCACCACACACGAGACACAAGGACTCACTCACCAATCGCGAAACACAAGGACTCATTCACCACACACGAAACACAAGGACTCATTCACCACACACGAAACACAAAGACTCATTCACCACACACGAGACACAAGGACTCATTCACCACACACGAGACACAAGGACTCATTCACCACACACGAGACACAAGGACTCATTCACCACACACGAGACACAAGGACTCATTCACCACACACGAGACACAAGGACTCATTCACCTCACACGAAACACAAGGACTCATTCACCACACACGAGACACAAGGACTCATTCACCACACACGAGACACAAGGACTCATTCACCACACACAAAACACAAGGACTCATTCACCACACACGAAACACAAGGACTCATTCACCACACACAAAACACAAGGACTCATTCACCACACACGAGACACAAGGACTCATTCACCACTCACGAGACACAAGGACTTATTCACCACACACGAAACACAAGGACTCATTCACCACACACAAAACCCAAGGACTCATTCACCACAAACAAGACACAAGGACTCATTCACCACACACGAAACACAAGGACTCATTCACCACACACAAAACACAAGGACTCATTCACCACACACGAGACACAAGGACTCATTCACCACTCACGAGACACAAGGACTCATTCACCACACACGAAACACAAGGACTCATTCACCACACACAAAACCCAAGGACTCATTCACCACAAACAAAACACAAGGACTCATTCACCACACACGAAACACAAGGACTCATTCACCACACACAAAACACAAGGACTCATTCACCACACACGAGACACAAGGACTCATTCACCACTCACGAGACACAAGGACTCATTCACCACACACGAGACACAAGGACTCACTCACCAATCGCGAAACACAAGGACTCATTCACCACACACGAAACACAAGGACTCATTCACCACACACGAAACACAAAGACTCATTCACCACAAACAAAACACAAGGACTCATTCACCACACACGAAACACAAGGACTTATTCACCACACACGAAACACAAGGACTCATTCACCACACACAAAACCCAAGGACTCATTCACCACAAACAAAACACAAGGACTCATTCACCACACACGAAACACAAAGACTCATTCACCACACACAAAACACAAGGACTCATTCACCACACACGAGACACAAGGACTCATTCACCACTCACGAGACACAAGGACTCATTCACCACACACGAGACACAAGGACTCACTCACCAATCGCGAAACACAAGGACTCATTCACCACACACGAAACACAAGGACTCATTCACCACACACGAAACACAAAGACTCATTCACCACACACGAAACACAAGGACTCATTCACCACACACGAGACACAAGGACTCATTCACCACACACGAGACACAAGGACTCATTCACCACACACGAGACACAAGGACTCATTCACCACACACGAAACACAAGGACTCATTCACCACACACGAGACACAAGGACTCATTCACCACACACGAAACACAAGGACTCATTCACCTCACACGAAACACAAGGACTCATTCACCTCACACGAGACACAAGGACTCATTCACCACACATGAAACACAAGGACTCATTCACCTCACACGAAACACAAGGACTCATTCACCTCACACGAGACACAAGGACTCATTCACCTCACACGAAACACAAGGACTCATTCACCTCACACGAGACACAAGGACTCATTCACCACACATGAAACACAAGGACTCATTCACCTCACACGAAACACAAGGACTCATTCACCTCACACGAGACACAGGGACTCATTCACCTCACACGAAACACAAGGACTCATTCACAACACATGAAACACAAGGACTCATTCACCACACAGGAAACACAAGGACTCATTCACCACACAGAAAACACAAGGACTCATTCACCACACACGAAACACAAGGACTCATTCACCACACACGAGACACAAGGACTCATTCACCACACACGAGACACAAGGACTCATTCACCACACACGAGACACAAGGACTCATTCACCACACACGAAACACAAGGACTCATTCACCACACACGAAACACAAGGACTCATTCACCACACACGAGACACAAGGACTCATTCACCACACACGAGACACAAGGACTCATTCACCACACACGAGACACGAGGACTCATTCACCACACACGAAACACAAGGACTCATTCACCACAAAAGAAACACAAGGACTCATTCACCACAAAAGAAACACAAGGACTCATTCACCACACACGAAACACAAGGACTCATTCACCACACACGAGACACAAGGACTCATTCACCACACACGAGACACAAGGACTCATTCACCACACACGAGACACAAGGACTCATTCACCACACACGAGACACAAGGACTCATTCACCACACACGAGACACAAGGACTCATTCACCACACACAAGACAGAGGGACTCATTCACCACACACGAAACACAAGGACTCATTCACCACACACGAGACACAAGGACTCATTCACCACACACGAAACACAAGGACTCATTCACCACACACGAGACACAAGGACTCATTCACCACACACGAGACACAAGGACTCATTCACCACACACGAGACACAAGGACTCATTCACCACACACGAGACACAAGGACTCATTCACCACACACGAGACACAAGGACTCATTCACCACACACAAAACACAAGGACTCATTCACCACACACAAAACACAAGGACTCATTCACCACTCACGAAACACAAGGACTCATTCACCACACACGAGACACAAGGACTCATTCACCACACACGAAACACAAGGACTCATTCACCACACACGAGACACAAGGACTCATTCACCACACACGAAACACAAGGACTCATTCACCGCACGCGAAACACAAGGACTCATTCACCACACACGAGTAACAAGGACTCATTCACCACACAGGAAACACAAGGACTCATTCACCACACACGAGACACAAGGACTCATTCACCACACACAAAACACAAGGACTCATTCACCACACACAAAACACAAGGACTCATTCACCACACACGAGACACAAGGACTCATTCACCACACACAAAACACAAGGACTCATTCACCACACACAAAACACAAGGACTCATTCACCACACACGAGACACAAGGACTCATTCACCACTCACGAAACACAAGGACTCATTCACCACACACGAGACACAAGGACTCATTCACCAGACATGAAACACAAGGACTCATTCACCACACGCGAGACACAAGGACTCATTCACCACACATGAGACACAAGGACTCATTCACCACACACAAAACACAAGGACTCATTCACCACTCACGAAACACAAGGACTCATTCACCACACACGAGACACAAGGACTCATTCACCACACACGAGTAACAAGGACTCATTCACCACACAGGAAACACAAGGACTCATTCACCACACACGAAACACAAGGACTCATTCACCACAAACAAGACACAAGGACTCATTCACCACACACGAGACACAAGGACTCATTCACCACACACGAGACACAAGGACTCATTCACCACACACGAGACACAAGGACTCATTCACCACACACGAGACACAAGGACTCATTCACCACACGCGAGACACAAGGACTCATTCACCACACACGAGACACAAGGACTCATTCACCACACACGAGACACAAGGACTCATTCACCTCACACGAAACACAAGGACTCATTCACCTCACTCGAGACACAAGGACTCATTCACCACACACGAGACACAAGGACTCATTCACCACACACAAAACACAAGGACTCATTCACCACACACGAAACACAAGGACTCATTCACCACACACAAAACACAAGGACTCATTCACCACACACGAGACACAAGGACTCATTCACCACTCACGAGACACAAGGACTTATCTGCCACACACGAAAAACAAGGACTCATTCACCACACACAAAACCCAAGGACTCATTCACCACAAACAAGACACAAGGACTCATTCAATTACACACGAAACACAAGGACTCATTCACCACACACAAAACACAAGGACTCATTCACCACACACGAGACACAAGGACTCATTCACCACACACGAGACACAAGGACTCATTCACCACACACGAAACACAAGGACTCATTCACCACACACAAAACCCAAGGACTCATTCACCACAAACAAAACACAAGGACTCATTCACCACACACGAAACACAAGGACTCATTCACCACACACAAAACACAAGGACTCATTCACCACACACGAGACACAAGGACTCATTCACCACACACGAAACACAAGGACTCATTCATCACACACGAAACACAAGGACTCATTCACCACACACGAGACATAAGGACTCATTCACCACACACGAAACACAAGGACTCATTCACCACACACGAAACACAAGGACTCATTCACCACACACGAAACACAAGGACTCATTCACCACACACGAAACACAAGGACTCATTCACCACACACGAAACACAAGGACTCATTCACCACACACGAGACACAAGGACTCATTCACCACACACGAGACACAAGGACTCATTCACCACACACGAGACACAAGGACTCATTCACCACACACGAAACACAAGGACTCATTCACCACACACGAAACACAAGGACTCATTCACCACACACGAGACACAAGGACTCATTCACCACACACGAGACACAAGGACTCATTCACCACACACGAGACACAAGGACTCATTCACCACACACGAAACACAAGGACTCATTCACCACACACGAAACACAAGGACTCATTCACCACACACGAGACACAAGGACTCATTCACCACACACGAGACATAAGGACTCATTCACCACACACGAGACACAAGGACTCATTCACCACACACGAGACACAAGGACTCATTCACCACACACGAGACACAAGGACTCATTCACCACACACGAAACACAAGGACTCATTCACCACACACGAAACACAAGGACTCATTCACCACACACGAGACACAGGAACTCATTCACCACACACGATACATAAGGACTCATTCACCACACACGAAACACAAGGACTCATTCACCACACACGAGACACAAGAACTCATTCACCACAAAAGAAACACAAGGACTCATTCACCACACACGAGCCAAAAAGAACTCATTCACCACACACGAGACAGAAGGACTCATTCACCACACATGAAACACAAGGACTCATTCACCACACACGAGACACAAGGACTCATTCACCACACACGAAACAAAGGACTCATTCACCACACACGAGACACAAGGACTCATTCACCACACACGAGACACAAGGACTCATTCACCACACACGAGACACAAGGACTCATTCACCACACACGAGACACAAGGACTCATTCACCACACACGAAACAAAGGACTCATTCACCACACACGAAACACAAGGACTCATTCACCACACACGAGACACAAGGACTCATTCACCACACACGAGACAGAAGGACTCATTCACCACACACGGGACACAAGGACTCATTCACCACACACGAGAAACAAGGACTCATTCACCACACACGAAACAAAGGACTCATTCACCACACACGAAACACAAGGACTCATTCACCACACACGAGACACAAGGACTCATTCACCACACACGAGACAGAAGGACTCATTCACCACACACGGGACACAAGGACTCATTCACCACACACGAGACACAAGGACTCACTCACCACATTACTGAGACACAAGGACTCATTCACCACACACGAAACACAAGGACTCATTCACCACACACGAGACACAAGGACTCATTCACCGTCATTTACGAGACACAAGGACCCATTCACCACACACGAAACACAAGGACTCATTCACCACACACGAGACACAAGGACTCATTCACCACACACGAGACACAAGGACTCATTCACCACACACGAGACACAAGGACTCATTCACCACACACGAGACACAAGGACTCATTCACCACACACGAGACACAAGGACTCATTCACCACACACGCGACACAAGGACTCATTCACCACACACGAAACACAAGGACTATTCACCATACACGAGACACAAGGACTCATTCACCACACACGAGACACAAAACCTATCACTACACACGAAACACAAGGACTCATTCACCACACACGAAACACAAGGACTCATTCACCACACACGAGACACAAGGACTCATTCACCACACACGAAACACAAGGACTCATTCACCACACACGAGACACAAGGACTCATTCACCACACACGAGACACAAGAACTCATTCACCACACACGAAACACAAGGACTCATTCACCACACACGAAACACAAGGACTCATTCACCACACACGAGACACAAGGACTCATTCACCACACACGAGACACAAGGACTCATTCACCACACACGAGACACAAGGACTCATTCACCACACACGAAACACAAGGACTCATTCACCACACACGAGACACAAGGACTCATTCACCACACAAGAAACACAAGGACTCATTCACCACACACGAGACACAAGTACTCATTCACCACACACGAATCACAAGGACTCATTCACCACACACGAGACACAAGGACTCATTCACCACACACGAAACACAAGGACTCATTCACCACAAACGAAACACAAGGACTCATTCACCACACACGAGACACAAGGACTCATTCACCACACACGAGACACAAGGACTCATTCACCACACACGAAACACAAGGACTCATTCACCACACACGAGACACAAGGACTCATTCACCACACACCAGATACAAGGACTCATTCACCACACACGAGACACAAGGACTCATTCACCACACACGAAGCACAAGGACTCATTCACCACACACGAGACACAAGGACTCATTCACCACACACGAGACACAAGGACTCATTCACCACACACGAGACACAAGGACTCATTCACCACACACGAGACACAAGGACTCATTCACCACACACGAAACACAAGGACTCATTCACCACACACGAGACACAAGGACTCATCTACCACACACGAGACACAAGGACTCATTCAATTACACACGAAACACAAGGACTCATTCACCACACACGAAACACAAGGACTCATTCACCACACACGAGACACAAGGACTCATTCACCACACACGAAACACAAGGACTCATTCACCACACACGAGACACAAGGACTCATTCACCACACACGAGACACAAGGACTCATTCACCACACACGAGACACAAGGACTCATTCACCACACACGAAACACAAGGACTCATTCACCACACACGAGACACAAGGACTCATTCACCACACACGAGACACAAGGACTCATTCACCACACACGAGACACAAGGACTCATTCACGACACACGAGACACAAGAACTCATTCACCACACACGAAACACAAGAACTCATTCACCACACACGAGACACAAGGACTCATTCACCACACACGAAACACAAGGACTCATTCACCACACACGAGACACAAGGACTCATTCACCACACACAAGACACAAGAACTCATTCACCACACACGAAACACAAGGACTCATTCACCACACACGAGACACAAGGACTCATTCACCACACACGAAACACAAGGACTCATTCACCACACACGAGACACAAGGAGTCATTCACCACACACGAGACACAAGGACTCATTCACCACATAAGAAACACAAGGACTCATTCACCACACACGAGACACAAGGACTCATTCACCACATAAGAAACACAAGGACTCATTCACCACACACGAGACACAAGGACTCATTCACCACATAAGAAACACAAGGACTCATTCACCACACAAGAAACACAAGGACTCATTCACCACACACGAGACACAAGGACTCATTCACCACACACGAGACACAAGGACTCATTCACCACACACGAAACACAAGGACTCATTCACCACACAAGAAACACAAGGACTCATTCACCACACACGAGACACAAGAACTCATTCACCACACACGAAACACAAGAACTCATTCACCACACACGAAACACAAGGACTCATTCACCACACACGAGACACAAGGACTCATTCACCACACACGAAACACAAGGACTCATTCACCACACACGAGACACAAGGAGTCATTCACCACACACGAGACACAAGGACTCATTCACCACATAAGAAACACAAGGACTCATTCACCACACACGAGACACAAGGACTCATTCACCACATAAGAAACACAAGGACTCATTCACCACACACGAGACACAAGGACTCATTCACCACATAAGAAACACAAGGACTCATTCACCACACACGAGACACAAGGACTCATTCACCACACACGAGACATAAGGACTCATTCACCACACACGAGACACAAGGACTCATTCACCACATAAGAAACACAAGGACTCATTCACCACACACGAGACACAAGGACTCATTCACCACACACGAGACACAAGGACTCATTCACCACACACGAGACACAAGGACTCATTCACCACACACGAAACACAAGGACTCATTCACCACACAAGAAACACAAGGACTAATTCACCACACACGAGACACAAGGACTCATTCACCACACACGAGACACAAGGACTCATTCACCACACACGAGACACAAGGACTCATTCACCACACACGAAACACAAGGACTCATTCACCACACACGAAACACAAGGACTCATTCACCACACACGAGACACAAGGACTCATTCACCACACAAGAAACACAAGGACTCATTCACCACACACGAGACACAAGGACTCATTCACCACACACGAGACACAAGGACTCATTCACCACACACGAGACACAAGGACTCATTCACCACACACGAAACACAAGGACTCATTCACCACACACGAGACACAAGGACTCATTCACCACACACGAAACGCAAGGACTCATTCACCACACACGAGACACAAGGACTCATTCACCACACACGAGACACAGGGACTCATTCACCACACACGAGACACAAGGACTCATTCACCACACACGAGACACAAGGACTCATTCACCACACACGAAACACAAGGACTCATTCACCACACACGAGACACAAGGACTCATTCACCACACACGAAACACGAGGACTCATTCACCACACAAGAAACACAAGGACTCATTCACCACACAAGAAACACAAGGACTCATTCACCACACACGAAACACAAGGACTCATTCACCACACACGAGACACAAGGACTCATTATCCACACACAAGACACAAGGACTCATTCACCACACACGAGACACAAGGACTCATTCACCACACACGAGACACAAGGACTCATTCACCACTCACAAAACACAAGGACTCATTCACCACACACGAGACACAAGGACTCATTCACCACACACGAAACACAAGGACTCATTCACCACACAAGAAACACAAGGACTCATTCACCACACAAGAAACACAAGGACTCATTCACCACACACGAGACACAAGGACTCATTCACCACACAAGAAACACAAGGACTCATTCACCACACACAAGACACAAGGACTCATTCACCACACACGAGACACAAGGACTCATTCACCACACACGAGACACAAGGACTCATTCACCACACACGAGACACAAGGACTCATTCACCACACACAAGACACAAGGACTCATTCACCACACACGAGACACAAGGACTCATTCACCACACACGAGACACAAGGACTCATTCAACACACACAAGACACAAGGACTCATTCACCACACACGAGACACAAGGACTCATTCACCACACACGAGACACAAGGACTCATTCACCACACAAGAAACACAAGGACTCATTCACCACACACAAGACACAAGGACTCATTCACCACACACAAGACACAAGGACTCATTCACCACACACGAGACACAAGGACTCATTCACCACACACGAGACACAAGGACTCATTCACTACACACAAGACACAAGGACTCATTCACTACATACAAGACACAAGGACTCATTCACCACACACGAGACACAAGGACTCATTCACCACACACGAGACACAAGGACTCATTCACCACACACGAAACACAAGGACTCATTCACCACACACAAGACACAAGGACTCATTCACCACACACGAGACACAAGGACTCATTCACCACACACGAAACACAGTGACTTTATTCCATCACACTTAGACATTGTGGATCATTCTTTCATCCACACGAAGGCTGGATAAATACTCATTTGCCATTACACGAAACACAAGGACTCATTCACTACACACAAGACACAAGGACTCATTCACCACACACAAGACACAAGGACTCATTCACCACACACGAAACACAAGGACTCATTCACCACACACGAGACACAAGGACTCATTCACCACACACGAGACACAAGGACTCATTCACCACACACGAGACACAAGGACTCATTCACCACACACGAGACACAAGGACTCATTCACCACACACGAGACATAAGGACTCATTCACCACACACGAGACACAAGGACTCATTCACCACATAAGAAACACAAGGACTCATTCACCACACACGAGACACAAGGACTCATTCACCACACACGAGACACAAGGACTCATTCACCACACACGAGACACAAGGACTCATTCACCACACACGAAACACAAGGACTCATTCACCACACAAGAAACACAAGGACTAATTCACCACACACGAGACACAAGGACTCATTCACCACACACGAGACACAAGGACTCATTCACCACACACGACACACAAGGACTCATTCACCACACACGAAACACAAGGACTCATTCACCACACACGAAACACAAGGACTCATTCACCACACACGAGACACAAGGACTCATTCACCACACACGAAACACAAGGACTCATTCACCACACACGAGACACAAGGACTCATTCACCACACACGAGACACAAGGACTCATTCACCACACACGAGACACAAGGACTCATTCACCACACACGAAACACAAGGACTCATTCACCACACACGAGACACAAGGACTCATTCACCACACACGAAACGCAAGGACTCATTCACCACACACGAGACACAAGGACTCATTCACCACACACGAGACACAAGGACTCATTCACCACACACGAGACACAAGGACTCATTCACCACACACGAGACACAAGGACTCATTCACCACACTAAAACACAAGGACTCATTCACCACACACGAGACACAAGGACTCATTCACCACACACGAAACACGAGGACTCATTCACCACACAAGAAACACAAGGACTCATTCACCACACAAGAAACACAAGGACTCATTCACCACACACGAAACACAAGGACTCATTCACCACACACGAGACACAAGGACTCATTCACCACACACAAGACACAAGGACTCATTCACCACACACGAGACACAAGGACTCATTCACCACACACGAGACACAAGGACTCATTCACCACTCACAAAACACAAGGACTCATTCACCACACACGAGACACAAGGACTCATTCACCACACACGAAACACAAGGACTCATTCACCACACAAGAAACACAAGGACTCATTCACCACACAAGAAACACAAGGACTCATTCACCACACACGAGACACAAGGACTCATTCACCACACAAGAAACACAAGGACTCATTCACCGCACAAGAAACACAAGGACTCATTCACCACACACGAGACACAAGGACTCATTCACCACACACGAAACACAAGGACTCATTCACCACACAAGAAACACAAGGACTCATTCACCACACAAGAAACACAAGGACTCATTCACCACACACGAGACACAAGGACTCATTCACCACACAAGAAACACAAGGACTCATTCACCACACACGAGACACAAGGACTCATTCACCACACACGAGACACAAGGACTCATTCACCACACACGAGACACAAGGACTCATTCACCACACAAGAAACACAAGGACTCATTCACCACACACAAGACACAAGGACTCATTCACCACACACGAGACACAAGGACTCATTCACCACACACGAAACACAAGGACTCATTCACTACACACGAGACACAAGGACTCATTCACCACACACGAGACACAAGGACTCATTCACCACACACGAAACACAAGGACTCATTCACTACACACAAGACACAAGGACTCATTCACCACACACGAGACACAAGGACTCATTCACCACACACAAGACACAAGGACTCATTCACCACACACGAAACACAAGGACTCATTCACTACACACAAGACACAAGGACTCATTCACCACACACGAGACACAAGGACTCATTCACTACACACAAGACACAAGGACTCATTCACCACACACGAGACACAAGGACTCATTCACCACACACGAGACACAAGGACTCATTCACCACACACGAGACACAAGGACTCATTCACCACACACAAGACACAAGGACTCATTCACCACACACGAGACACAAGGACTCATTCACCACACACGAGACACAAGGACTCATTCACTACACACAAGACACAAGGACTCATTCACCACACACGAGACACAAGGACTCATTCACCACACACGAGACACAAGGACTCATTCACCACACAAGAAACACAAGGACTCATTCACCACACACAAGACACAAGGACTCATTCACCACACACAAGACACAAGGACTCATTCACCACACACGAGACACAAGGACTCATTCACCACACACGAGACACAAGGACTCATTCACCACACACGAGACACAAGGACTCATTCACCACACACGAGACACAAGGACTCATTCACCACACACAAGACACAAGGACTCATTCACCACACACGAGACACAAGGACTCATTCACCACACACGAGACACAAGGACTCATTCAACACACACAAGACACAAGGACTCATTCACCACACACGAGACACAAGGACTCATTCACCACACACGAGACACAAGGACTCATTCACTACTAATAAGAAACACAAGGACCACCATTCACCACACACAAGACACAAGGACTCATTCACCACAAACAAGACACAAGGACTCATTCACCACACACGAGACACAAGGACTCATTCACCACACACGAGACACAAGGACTCATTCACTACACACAAGACACAAGGACTCATTCACTACATACAAGACACAAGGACTCATTCACCACACACGAGACACAAGGACTCATTCACCACACACGAGACACAAGGACTCATTCACCACACAAGAAACACAAGGACTCATTCACCACACACAAGACACAAGGACTCATTCACCACACACGAGACACAAGGACTCATTCACCACACACGAAACACAAGGACTCATTCACCACACACGAGACACAAGGACTCATTCACCACACACGAGACACAAGGACTCATTCACCACACACGAAACACAAGGACTCATTCACTACACACAAGACACAAGGACTCATTCACCACACACAAGACACAAGGACTCATTCACCACACACGAAACACAAGGACTCATTCACCACACACGAGACACAAGGACTCATTCACCACACACGAGACACAAGGACTCATTCACCACACACGAGACACAAGGACTCATTCACCACACACGAGACACAAGGACTCATTCACCACACACGAAACACAAGGACTCATTCACCACACACGAGACACAAGGACTCATTCACCACACACGAGACACAAGGACTCATTCACCACACACGAGACACAAGGACTCATTCACCACACAAGAGACACAAGGACTCATTCACCACACACGAGACACAAGGACTCATTCACCACACACGAGACACAAGGACTCATTCACCACACACGAAACACAAAGACTCATTCACCACACACGAGACACAAGGACTCATTCACCACACACGAGAGATAAGGACTCATTCACCACACACGAGACACAAGGACTCATTCACCACACACGAGACACAAGGACTCATTCACCACACACGAGACATAAGGACTCACTCACCACACACGAGACACAAGGACTCATTCACCACACACGAGAGATAAGGACTCATTCACCACACACGAGACACAAGGACTCACTCACCACACACGAGACACAAGGACTCATTCACCACACACGAAACACAAGGACTCATTCACCACACAGCTACCGACACAAGGACTCATTCACCACACACGAAACACAAGGACTCATTCACCACACACGAAACACAAGGACTCATTCACCACACACGAAACACAAAGACTCATTCACCACACACGAGACACAAGGACTCATTCACCACACACGAGACACAAGGACTCATTCACCACACACGAGACACAAGGACTCATTCACCACACACGAGACACAAGGACTCATTCACCACACACGAAACACAAGGACTCATTCACCACACACGAGACACAAGGACTCATTCACCACACACGAAACACAAAGACTCATTCACCACACGCGAGACACAAGGACTCATTCACCACACACGAAACACAAGGACTCATTCACCACACGCGAGACACAAGGACTCATTCACCACACACGAGACACAAGGACTCATTCACCACACACGAGACACAAGGACTCATTCACCACACACGAGACACAAGGACTCATTCACCACACACGAAACACAAAGACTCATTCACCACACACGAGACACAAGGACTCATTCACCACACACGAAACACAAAGACTCATTCACCACACGCGAGACACAAGGACTCATTCACCACACACGAAACACAAGGACTCATTCACCACACGCGAGACACAAGGACTCATTCACCACACACGAGACACAAGGACTCATTCACCACACACGAGACACAAGGACTCATTCACCACACACGAGACACAAGGACTCATTCACCACACACGAGACACAAGGACTCATTCACCACACATGAAACACAAGGACTCATTCACCACACACGAGACACAAGGACTCATTCACCACACACGAGACACAAGGACTCATTCACCACACACGAGAGATAAGGACTCATTCACCACACACGAGACACAAGGACTCATTCACCACACACGAGACACAAGGACTCATTCACCACACACGAGACATAAGGACTCACTCACCACACACGAGACACAAGGACTCATTCACCACACACGAGACACAAGGACTCATTCACCACACACGAGACACAAGGACTCATTCACCACACACGAGACACAAGGACTCATTCACCACACACGAAACACAAGGACTCATTCACCACACACGAAACACAAGGACTCATTCACCACACACGAGACACAAGGACTCATTCACCACACACGAGACACAAGGACTCATTCACCACACACGAGACACAAGGACTCATTCATCACACACGAAACACAAGGACTCATTCACCACACGCGAGACACAAGGACTCATTCACCACACGCGAGACACAAGGACTCATTCACCACACACGAAACACAAGGACTCATTCACCACACACGAGACACAAGGACTCATTCACCACACATGAAACACAAGGACTCATTCACCACACACGAGACACAAGGACTCATTCACCACACACGAGACACAAGGACTCATTCACCACACACGAAACACAAGGACTCATTCACCACACAAGAAACACAAGGACTCATTCACCACACACGAAACACAAGGACTCATTCACCACACGCGAGACACAAGGACTCATTCACCACACACGAAACACAAGGACTCATTCACCACACAAGAAACACAAGGACTCATTCACCACACACGAAACACAAGGACTCATTCACCACACACGAAACACAAGGACTCATTCACCACACACGAAACACAAGAACTCATTCACCACCCATGAAACACAAGGACTCATTCACCACACAAGAAACACAAGGACTCATTCACCACACACGAGACACAAGGACTCATTCACCACACACGAAACACAAGGACTCATTCACCACACACGAGACACAAGGACTCATTCACCACACAAGAAACACAAGGACTCATTCACCACACACGAGACACAAGGACTCATTCACCACACACGAGACACAAGGACTCATTCACCACACACGAGACACAAGGACTCATTCACCACACACGAAACACAAGGACTCATTCACCACACACGAAACACAAGGACTCATTCACCACACACGAGACACAAGGACTCATTCACCACACACGAAACACAAGGACTCATTCACACACGAGACAAAAGGACTCATTCACACACGAGACACAAGGACTCATTCACCACACACGAGACACAAGGACTCATTCACCACACACGAAACACAAGGACTCATTCACCACACACAAGACACAAGGACTCATTCACCACACACGAAACACAAGGACTCATTCACCACACACGAAACACAAGGACTCATTCACCACACACAAGACACAAGGACTCATTCACCACACACGAAACACAAGGACTCATTCACCACACACGAGACACAAGGACTCATTCACCACACGCGAGACACAAGGACTCATTCACCACACACGAAACACAAGGACTCATTCACCACACACGAAACACAAGGACTCATTCACCACACACGAGACACAAGGACTCATTCACCACACACGAAACACAAGGACTCATTCACCACACACGAGATACAAGGACCCATTCACCACACACGAAACACAAGGACTCATTCACCACACACGAAACACAAGGACTCATTCACCACACACGAAACACAAGGACTCATTCACCACACGCGAGACACAAGGACTCATTCACCACACACGAGACACAAGGACTCATTCACCACACACGAAACACAAGGACTCATTCACCACACACGAGACACAAGGACTCATTCACCACACACGAAACACGAGGACTCATTCACCACACACGAGACACAAGGACTCATTCACCACACACGAGGCACAAGGACTCATTCACCACACACGAGACACAAGGACTCATTCACCACACACGAGACACAAGGACTCATTCACCACACACGAAACACAAGGACTCATTCACCACACACGAAACACAAGGACTCATTCACCACACACGAAACACAAGGACTCATTCACCACACACGAAACACGAGGACTCATTCACCACACACGAGACACAAGGACTCATTCACCACACACGAAACACGAGGACTCATTCACCACACACGAGACACAAGGACTCATTCACCACACACGAAACACAAGGACTCATTCACACTGGGACTCATTCACCATACACGAAACACAATGACTCATTCACACACGAGACAAAAGGACTCATTCACCACACACGAGACACAAGGACTCATTCACCACACACGAGACACAAGGACTCATTCACCACACACGAAACACAAGGACTCATTCACCACACAAGAAACACAAGGACTCATTCACCACACAAGAAACACAAGGACTCATTCACCACACACGAGACACAAGGACTCATTCACCACACAAGAAACACAAGGACTCATTCACCACACACAAGACACAAGGACTCATTCACCACACACGAGACACAAGGACTCATTCACTACACACGAGACACAAGGACTCATTCACCACACAAGAAACACAAGGACTCATTCACCACACACAAGACACAAGGACTCATTCACCACACACGAGACACAAGGATTCATTCACCACACACGAAACACAAGGACTCATTCACTACACACGAGACACAAGGACTCATTCACCACACACGAGACACAAGGACTCATTCACCACACACGAAACACAAGGACTCATTCACCACACACGAGACACAAGGACTCATTCACCACACACGAAACACAAGGACTCATTCACCACACACGAAACACAAGGACTCATTCACCACACACGAGACACAAGGACTCATTCACCACACACGAAACACAAGGACTCATTCACACTGGGACTCATTCACCATACACGAAACACAATGACTCATTCACACACGAGACAAAAGGACTCATTCACCACACACGAGACACAAGGACTCATTCATCACACACGAAACACAAGGACTCATTCACCACACGCGAGACACAAGGACTCATTCACCACACGCGAGACACAAGGACTCATTCACCACACACGAAACACAAGGACTCATTCACCACACACGAGACACAAGGACTCATTCACCACACACGAAACACAAGGACTCATTCACCACACACGAGACACAAGGACTCATTCACCACACACGAGACACAAGGACTCATTCACCACACACGAAACACAAGGACTCATTCACCACACAAGAAACACAAGGACTCATTAACCACACACGAAACACAAGGACTCATTCACCACATGCGAGACACAAGGACTCATTCACCACACACGAAACACAAGGACTCATTCACCACACAAGAAACACAAGGACTCATTCACCACACACGAAACACAAGGACTCATTCACCACACACGAAACACAAGGACTCATTCACCACACACGAAACACAAGGACTCATTCACCACACATGAAACACAAGGACTCATTCACCACACAAGAAACACAAGGACTCATTCACCACACACGAGACACAAGGACTCATTCACCACACACGAAACACAAGGACTCATTCACCACACACGAGACACAAGGACTCATTCACCACACAAGAAACACAAGGACTCATTCACCACACACGAGACACAAGGACTCATTCACCACACACGAGACACAAGGACTCATTCACCACACACGAAACACAAGGACTCATTCACCACACACGAGATACAAGGACTCATTCACCACACACGAAACACAAGGACTCACTCACCACACACGAGACACAAGGACTCATTCACCACACACGAGACACAATGACTCATTCACCACACACGAGACACAAGGACTCATTCACCACACATGAGACACAAGGACTCATTCACCACACACGAAACACAAGGACTCATTCACCACACACGAAACACAAGGACTCATTCACCACACAGGAAACACAAGGACTCATTCACCACACACGAGACACAAGGACTCATTCACCACACACGAAACACAAGGACTCATTCACCACACACGAAACACAAGGACTCATTCACCACACACGAGACACAAGGACTCATTCACCACACACGAGACACAAGGACTCATTCACCACACACGAAACACAAGGACTCATTCACCACACACGAAACACAAGGACTCATTCACCACACACGAGACACAAGGACTCATTCACCACACACGAAACACAAGGACTCATTCACACACGAGACAAAAGGACTCATTCACACACGAGACACAAGGACTCATTCACCACACACGAGACACAAGGACTCATTCACCACACACGAAACACAAGGACTCATTCACCACACACAAGACACAAGGACTCATTCACCACACACGAAACACAAGGACTCATTCACCACACACGAAACACAAGGACTCATTCACCACACACGAGACACAAGGACTCATTCACCACACACGAAACACAAGGACTCATTCACCACACACGAGACACAAGGACTCATTCCGACCACGCGAGACACAAGGACTCATTCACCACACACGAAACACAAGGACTCATTCACCACACACGAAACACAAGGACTCATTCACCACACACGAGACACAAGGACTCATTCACCACACACGAAACACAAGGACTCATTCACCACACACGAGATACAAGGACCCATTCACCACACACGAAACACAAGGACTCATTCACCACACACGAAACACAAGGACTCATTCACCACACACGAGACACAAGGACTCATTCACCACACGCGAGACACAAGGACTCATTCACCACACACGACACACAAGGACTCATTCACCACACACGAAACACAAGGACTCATTCACCACACACGAGACACAAGGACTCATTCACCACACACGAAACACAAGGACTCATTCACCACACACGAGACACAAGGACTCATTCACCACACACGAGGCACAAGGACTCATTCACCACACACGAGACACAAGGACTCATTCACCACACACGAGACACAAGGACTCATTCACCACACACGAAACACAAGGACTCATTCACCACACACGAAACACAAGGACTCATTCACCACACACGAAACACAAGGACTCATTCACCACACACGAAACACGAGGACTCATTCACCACACACGAGACACAAGGACTCATTCACCACACACGAAACACGAGGACTCATTCACCACACACGAGACACAAGGACTCATTCACCACACACGAGACACAAGGACTCATTCACCACACACGAGACACAAGGACTCATTCACCACACACGAAACACAAGGACTCATTCACCACACAAGGACTCATTCACCACACACGAAACACAAGGACTCATTCACCACACACGAGACACAAGGACTCATTCACCACACACGAGACACAAGGACTCATTCACCACACACGAAACACAAGGACTCATTCACCACACAAGAGACACAAGGACTCATTCACCACACAAGAGACACAAGGACTCATTCACCACACACGAGACAGAAGGACTCATTCACCACACACGAAACACAAGGACTCATTCACCACACACGAGACACAAGGACTCATTCACCACACACGAAACACAAGGACTCATTCACCACACACGAAACACAAGGACTCATTCACCACACACGAGACACAAGGACTCATTCACCACACACGAAACACAAGGACTCATTCACACTGGGACTCATTCACCACACACGAAACACAATGACTCATTCACACACGAGACAAAAGGACTCATTCACACACGAGACACAAGGACTCATTCACCACACACAAGACACAAGGACTCATTCACCACACACGAAACACAAGGACTCATTCACACTGGGACTCATTCACCACACACGAAACACAATGACTCATTCACACACGAGACAAAAGGACTCATTCACACACGAGACACAAGGACTCATTCACACTGGGACTCATTCACCACACACGAGACACAAGGACTCACTCACCACACACGAAACACAAGGACTCATTCACCACACACGAAACACAAGGACTCATGCACCACACACGAGACACAAGGACTCATTCACCACACACGAGACACAAGGACTCATTCACCACACACGAAACACAAGGACTCATTCACCACACACGAGACACAAGGACTCATTCACCACACAAGAAACACAAGGACTCATTCACCACACAAGACACACAAGGACTCATTCACCACACAAGAAACACAATAATTCATTCACCACACACGAAACACAAGGACTCATTCACCACACACGAAACACAAGGACTCATTCACCACACACGAGACACAAGGACTCATTCACCACACACGAGACACAAGGACTCATTCACCACACAAGAAACACAAGGACTCATTCACCACACAAGAAACACAAGGACTCATTCACCACACACGAGACACAAGGACTCATTCACCACACACGAGACACAAGGACTCATTCACCACACACGAAACACAAGGACTCATTCACTACACACGAGACACAAGGACTCATTCACCACACACGAGACACAAGGACTCATTCACCACACACGAAACACAAGGACTCATTCACCACACACGACACACAAGGACTCATTCACCACACACGAAACACAAGGACTCATTCACCACACACGAAACACGAGGACTCATTCACCACACACGAGACACAAGGACTCATTCACCACACACGAAACACAAGGACTCATTCACCACACACGAGACACAAGGGACTCATTCAACGCACACACGAAACACAAGGACTCATGCACCACACACGAGACACAAGGACTCATTCACCACACACGAGACACAAGGACTCATTCACCACACACGAAACACAAGGACTCATTCACCACACACGAGACACAAGGACTCATTCACCACACACGAAACACAAGGACTCATTCACCACACACGAGACACAAGGACTCATTCACCACACAAGAAACACAAGGACTCATTCACCACACACGAGACACAAGGACTCATTCACACTGGGACTCATTCACCACACACGAAACACAAGGACTCATTCACCACACACGAAACACAAGGACTCATGCACCACACACGAGACACAAGGACTCATGCACCACACACGAGACACAAGGACTCATTCACACTGGGACTCATTCACCACACACGAAACACAAAGACTCATTCACCACACACGAAACACAAGGACTCATGCACCAATAATAATTGAAACACAAGGACTCATGCACCACACACGAAACACAAGGACTCATGCACCACACACGAGACACAAGGACTCATTCACCACACACGAGACACAAGGACTCATTCACCACACACGAAACACAAGGACTCATTCACCACACGAGACACAAAGACTCATTCACCACACACGAAACACAAGGACTCATTCACCACACACGAGACACAAGGACTCATTCACCACACAAGAAACACAAGGACTCATTCACCACACACGAGACACAAGGACTCATTCACACTGGGACTCATTCACCACACACGAAACACAAGGACTCATTCACCACACACGAAACACAAGGACTCATGCACCACACACGAGACACAAGGACTCATTCACCACACACGACACACAAGGACTCATTCACCACACACGAAACACAAGGACTCATGCACCACACACGAGACACAAGGACTCATTCACCACACACGAAACACAAGGACTCATTCACCACACACGAAACACAAGGACTCATGCACCACACACGAAACACAAGGACTCATTCACCACACACGAAACACAAGGACTCATGCACCACACACGAGACACAAGGGACTGGCCCACCACACACGAAACACAAGGACTCATTCACCACACACGAAACACAAGGACTCATGCACCACACACGAAACACAAGGACTCATTCACCACACACGAAACACAAGGACTCATGCACCACACACGAGACACAAGGACTCATTCACCACACACGAAACACAAGGACTCATTCACCACACACGAAACACAAGGACTCATTCACCACACACGAGACACAAGGACTCATTCACCACACACGAAACACAAGGACTCATTCACACTGGGACTCATTCACCACACACGAAACACAATGACTCATTCACACACGAGACAAAAGGACTCATTCACACACGAGACACAAGGACTCATTCACACTGGGACTCATTCACCACACACGAGACACAAGGACTCACTCACCACACACGAAACACAAGGACTCATTCACCACACACGAAACACAAGGACTCATGCACCACACACGAGACACAAGGACTCATTCACCACACACGAGACACAAGGACTCATTCACCACACACGAAACACAAGGACTCATTCACCACACACGAGACACAAGGACTCATTCACCACACAAGAAACACAAGGACTCATTCACCACACAAGAAACACAAGGACTCATTCACCACACAAGAAACACAAGGACTCATTCACCACACACGAAACACAAGGACTCATTCACCACACACGAAACACAAGGACTCATTCACCACACACGAGACACAAGAATCTATTCACCACACACGAGACACAAGGACTCATTCACCACACAAGAAACACAAGGACTCATTCACCACACAAGAAACACAAGGACTCATTCACCACACACGAGACACAAGGACTCATTCACCACACACGAGACACAGGGACTCATTCACCACACACGAAACACAAGGACTCATTCACCACACACGAGACACAAGGACTCATTCACCACACACGAGACACAAGGACTCATTCACCTCACACGAAACACAAGGACTCATTCACCACACACGAGACACAAGGACTCATTCACCACACACGAAACACAAGGACTCATTCACCACACACGAAACACGAGGACTCATTCACCACACACGAGACACAAGGACTCATTCACCACACACGAAACACAAGGACTCATTCACCACACACGAGACACAAGGACTCATTCACCACACACGAAACACAAGGACTCATGCACCACACACGAGACACAAGGACTCATTCACCACACACGAGACACAAGGACTATTCACCACACGAAACACAAGGACTCATTCACCACACACGAGGACACAGCAATCTATTCACCACACACGAAACACAAGGACTCATTCACCACACACGAGACACAAGGACTCATTCACCACACAAGAAACACAAGGACTCATTCACCACACACGAGACACAAGGACTCATTCACACTGGGACTCATTCACCACACACGAAACACAAGGACTCATTCACCACACACGAAACACAAGGACTCATGCACCACACACGAGACACAAGGACTCATGCACCACACACGAGACACAAGGACTCATTCACACTGGGACTCATTCACCACACACGAAACACAAGGACTCATTCACCACACACGAAACACAAGGACTCATGCACCACACACGAAACACAAGGACTCATGCACCACACACGAAACACAAGGACTCAGTGCAATCACACACGAGACACAAGGACTCATTCACCACACACGAGACACAAGGACTCATTCACCACACACGAAACACAAGGACTCATTCACCACACACGAGACACAAGGACTCATTCACCACACACGAAACACAAGGACTCATTCACCACACACGAGACACAAGGACTCATTCACCACACAAGAAACACAAGGACTCATTCACCACACACGAGACACAAGGACTCATTCACACTGGGACTCATTCACCACACACGAAACACAAGGACTCATTCACCACACACGAAACACAAGGACTCATGCACCACACACGAGACACAAGGACTCATGCACCACACACGAGACACAAGGACTCATTCACCACACACGAAACACAAGGACTCATGCACCACACGTGACACAAGGACTCATTCACCACACACGAAACACAAGGACTCATTCACCACACACGAAACACAAGGACTCATGCACCACACACGAAACACAAGGACTCATTCACCACACACGAAACACAAGGACTCATGCACCACACACGAGACACAAGGACTCATTCACCACACACGAAACACAAGGACTCATTCACCACACACGAAACACAAGGACTCATGCACCACACACGAGACACAAGGACTCATTCACCACACACGAAACACAAGGACTCATGCACCACACACGAGACACAAGGACTCATTCACCACTCACGAAACACAAGGACTCATTCACCACACACGAAACACAAGGACTCATGCACCACACACGAGACACAAGGACTCATTCACCACACACGAGACACAAGGACTCATTCACCACACACGAAACACAAGGACTCATGCACCACACACGAGACACAAGGACTCATTCACCACACACGAGACATAAGGACTCATTCACCACACACGAGACACAAGGACTCATTCACCACACACGAGACACAAGGACTCATTCACCACACACGAGACACAAGAACTCATTCACCACACACGAAACACAAGGACTCATTCACCACACACGAAACACAAGGACTCATTCACCACACACGAAACACAAGGACTCATTCACCACACACGAAACACAAGGACTCATGCACCACACACGAGACACAAGGACTCATTCACCACACACGAAACACAAGGACTCATTCACCACACACGAAACACAAGGACTCATGCACCACACACGAGACACAAGGACTCATTCACCACACACGAAACACGAGGACTCATTCACCACACACGAGACACAAGGACTCATTCACCACACACGAAACACGAGGACTCATTCACCACACACGAGACACAAGAACTCATTCACCACACACGAGACACAAGGACTCATTCACCACACACGAAACACAAGGACTCATTCACCACACACGAGACACAAGGACTCATTCACCACACACGAGACACAAGGACTCATTCACCACACACGAGACACAAGGACTCATTCACCACACACGAAACACAAGGACTCATTCACCACACACGAGACACAAGGACTCATGCACCACACACGAGACACAAGGACTCATTCACCACACACGAGACATAAGGACTCATTCACCACACACGAAACACAAGGACTCATTCACCACACACGAGACACAAGGACTCATTCACCACACACGAAACACAAGGACTCATTCACCACACACGAGACATAAGGACTCATTCACCACACACGAGACACAAGAACTCATTCACCACACACGAGACACAAGGACTCATTCACCACACACGAAACACAAGGACTCATTCACCACACACGAGACACAAGGACTCATTCACCACACACGAAACACAAGGACTCATTCACCACACACGAGACATAAGGACTCATTCACCACACACGAGACACAAGAACTCATTCACCACACACGAGACACAAGGACTCATTCACCACACACGAAACACAAGGACTCATTCACCACACACGAAACACAAGGACTCATGCACCACACACGAGACACAAGGACTCATTCACCACACACGAGACATAAGGACTCATTCACCACACACGAAACACAAGGACTCATTCACCACACACGAAACACAAGGACTCATTCACCACACACGAAACACGAGGACTCATTCACCACACACGAGACACAAGGACTCATTCACCACACACGAGACACAAGGACTCATTCACCACACACGAAACACAAGGACTCATTCACCACACACGAAACACAAGGACTCATTCACCACACACGAGACACAAGGACTCACTCACCACACTAGGGACACAAGGACTCATTCACCACACACGAGACACAAGGACTCATTCACCACACACGAAACACAAGGACTCATTCACCACACAAGAAACACAAGGACTCATTCACCACACAAGAAACACAAGGACTCATTCACCACACACGAAACACAAGGACTCATTCACCACACACGAAACACAAGGACTCATTCACCACACTAGGGACACAAGGACTCACTCACCACACTAGGGACACAAGGACTCATTCACCACACACGAGACACAAGGACTCATTCACCACACACGAAACACAAGGACTCATTCACCACACACGAGACACAAGGACTCACTCACCACACTAGGGACACAAGGACTCATTCACCACACACGAGACACAAGGACTCATTCACCACACACGAAACACAAGGACTCATTCACCACACACGAGACACAAGGACTCATTCACCACACGCGAGACACAAGGACTCATTCACCACACACGAAACACAAGGACTCATTCACCACACACGAAACACAAGGACTCATTCACCACACACGAGACACAAGGACTCATTCACCACACACGAAACACAAGGACTCATTCACCACACACGAGATACAAGGACCCATTCACCACACACGAAACACAAGGACTCATTCACCACACACGAAACACAAGGACTCATTCACCACACACGAGACACAAGGACTCATTCACCACACGCGAGACTCAAGGACTCATTCACTCACACACGGAGACACAAGGACTCATTCACCACACACGAAACACAAGGACTCATTCACCACACACGAGACACAAGGACTCATTCACCACACACGAAACACGAGGACTCATTCACCACACACGAGACACAAGGACTCATTCACCACACACGAGGCACAAGGACTCATTCACCACACACGAGACACAAGGACTCATTCACCACACATGAGACACAAGGACTCATTCACCACACACGAAACACAAGGACTCATTCACCACACACGAAACACAAGGACTCATTCACCACACACGAAACACAAGGACTCATTCACCACACACGAAACACGAGGACTCATTCACCACACACGAGACACAAGGACTCATTCACCACACACGAAACACGAGGACTCATTCACCACACACGAGACACAAGGACTCATTCACCACACACGAGGCACAAGGACTCATTCACCACACACGAGACACAAGGACTCATTCACCACACACGAAACACAAGGACTCATTCACCACACAAGGACTCATTCACCACACACGAAACACAAGGACTCATTCACCACACACGAGACACAAGGACTCATTCACCACACACGAGACACAAGGACTCATTCACCACACACGAAACACAAGGACTCATTCACCACACAAGAGACACAAGGACTCATTCACCACACAAGAGACACAAGGACTCATTCACCACACACGAGACAGAAGGACTCATTCACCACACACGAAACACAAGGACTCATTCACCACACACGAGACACAAGGACTCATTCACCACACACGAGACACAAGGACTCATTCACCACACACGAAACACAAGGACTCATTCACCACACACGAGACACAAGGACTCATTCACCACACACGAAACACAAGGACTCATTCACACTGGGACTCATTCACCACACACGAAACACAATGACTCATTCACACACGAGACAAAAGGACTCATTCACACACGAGACACAAGGACTCATTCACCACACACAAGACACAAGGACTCATTCACCACACACGAAACACAAGGACTCATTCACACTGGGACTCATTCACCACACACGAAACACAATGACTCATTCACACACGAGACAAAAGGACCGTCCACACACGAGACACAAGGACTCATTCACACTGGGACTCATTCACCACACACGAGACACAAGGACTCACTCACCACACACGAAACACAAGGACTCATTCACCACACACGAAACACAAGGACTCATGCACCACACACGAGACACAAGGACTCATTCACCACACACGAGACACAAGGACTCATTCACCACACACAAAACACAAGGACTCATTCACCACACACGAGACACAAGGACTCATTCACCACACAAGAAACACAAGGACTCATTCACCACACAAGAAACACAAGGACTCATTCACCACACAAGAAACACAAGGACTCATTCACCACACACGAAACACAAGGACTCATTCACCACACACGAAACACAAGGACTCATTCACCACACACGAGACACAAGGACTCATTCACCACACACGAGACACAAGGACTCATTCACCACACACGAAACACAAGGACTCATTCACCACACAAGAAACACAAGGACTCATTCACCACACACGAGACACAAGGACTCATTCACCACACACGAGACACAAGGACTCATTCACCACACACGAAACACAAGGACTCATTCACCACACACGAGACACAAGGACTCATTCACCACACACGAGACACAAGGACTCATTCACCACACACGAAACACAAGGACTCATTCACCACACACGAGACACAAGGACTCATTCACCACACACGAAACACAAGGACTCATTCACCACACACGAAACACGAGGACTCATTCACCACACACGAGACACAAGGACTCATTCACCACACACGAAACACAAGGACTCATTCACCACACACGAGACACAAGGACTCATTCACCACACACGAAACACAAGGACTCATGCACCACACACGAGACACAAGGACTCATTCACCACACACGAGACACAAGGACTCATTCACCACACACGAAACACAAGGACTCATTCACCACACACGAGACACAAGGACTCATTCACCACACACGAAACACAAGGACTCATTCACCACACACGAGACACAAGGACTCATTCACCACACAAGAAACACAAGGACTCATTCACCACACACGAGACACAAGGACTCATTCACACTGGGACTCATTCACCACACACGAAACACAAGGACTCATTCACCACACACGAAACACAAGGACTCATGCACCACACACGAGACACAAGGACTCATGCACCACACACGAGACACAAGGACTCATTCACACTGGGACTCATTCACCACACACGAAACACAAGGACTCATTCACCACACACGAAACACAAGGACTCATGCACCACACACGAAACACAAGGACTCATGCACCACACACGAAACACAAGGACTCATGCACCACACACGAGACACAAGGACTCATTCACCACACACGAGACACAAGGACTCATTCACCACACACGAAACACAAGGACTCATTCACCACACACGAGACACAAGGACTCATTCACCACACACGAAACACAAGGACTCATTCACCACACACGAGACACAAGGACTCATTCACCACACAAGAAACACAAGGACTCATTCACCACACACGAGACACAAGGACTCATTCACACTGGGACTCATTCACCACACACGAAACACAAGGACTCATTCACCACACACGAAACACAAGGACTCATGCACCACACACGAGACACAAGGACTCATTCACCACACACGAGACACAAGGACTCATTCACCACACACGAAACACAAGGACTCATGCACCACACACGAGACACAAGGACTCATTCACCACACACGAAACACAAGGACTCATTCACCACACACGAAACACAAGGACTCATGCACCACACACGAAACACAAGGACTCATTCACCACACACGAAACACAAGGACTCATGCACCACACACGAGACACAAGGACTCATTCACCACACACGAAACACAAGGACTCATTCACCACACACGAAACACAAGGACTCATGCACCACACACGAAACACAAGGACTCATTCACCACACACGAAACACAAGGACTCATGCACCACACACGAGACACAAGGACTCATTCACCACACACGAAACACAAGGACTCATTCACCACACACGAAACACAAGGACTCATGCACCACACACGAGACACAAGGACTCATTCACCACACACGAAACACAAGGACTCATTCACACTGGGACTCATTCACCACACACGAAACACAATGACTCATTCACACACGAGACAAAAGGACTCATTCACACACGAGACACAAGGACTCATTCACACTGGGACTCATTCACCACACACGAGACACAAGGACTCACTCACCACACACGAAACACAAGGACTCATTCACCACACACGAAACACAAGGACTCATGCACCACACACGAGACACAAGGACTCATTCACCACACACGAGACACAAGGACTCATTCACCACACACGAAACACAAGGACTCATTCACCACACACGAGACACAAGGACTCATTCACCACACAAGAAACACAAGGACTCATTCACCACACAAGAAACACAAGGACTCATTCACCACACAAGAAACACAAGGACTCATTCACCACACACGAAACACAAGGACTCATTCACCACACACGAAACACAAGGACTCATTCACCACACACGAGACACAAGGACTCATTCACCACACACGAGACACAAGGACTCATTCACCACACAAGAAACACAAGGACTCATTCACCACACAAGAAACACAAGGACTCATTCACCACACACGAGACACAAGGACTCATTCACCACACACGAGACACAAGGACTCATTCACCACACACGAAACACAAGGACTCATTCACCACACACGAGACACAAGGACTCATTCACCACACACGAGACACAAGGACTCATTCACCACACACGAAACACAAGGACTCATTCACCACACACGAGACATAAGGACTCATTCACCACACACGAAACACAAGGACTCATTCACCACACACGAAACACGAGGACTCATTCACCACACACGAGACACAAGGACTCATTCACCACACACGAAACACAAGGACTCATTCACCACACACGAGACACAAGGACTCATTCACCACACACGAAACACAAGGACTCATGCACCACACACGAGACACAAGGACTCATTCACCACACACGAGACACAAGGACTCATTCACCACACACGAAACACAAGGACTCATTCACCACACACGAGACACAAGGACTCATTCACCACACACGAAACACAAGGACTCATTCACCACACACGAGACACAAGGACTCATTCACCACACAAGAAACACAAGGACTCATTCACCACACACGAGACACAAGGACTCATTCACACTGGGACTCATTCACCACACACGAAACACAAGGACTCATTCACCACACACGAAACACAAGGACTCATGCACCACACACGAGACACAAGGACTCATGCACCACACACGAGACACAAGGACTCATTCACACTGGGACTCATTCACCACACACGAAACACAAGGACTCATTCACCACACACGAAACACAAGCACCATGCACCACACACGAAACACAAGGACTCATGCACCACACACGAAACACAAGGACTCATGCACCACACACGAGACACAAGGACTCATTCACCACACACGAGACACAAGGACTCATTCACCACACACGAAACACAAGGACTCATTCACCACACACGAGACACAAGGACTCATTCACCACACACGAAACACAAGGACTCATTCACCACACACGAGACACAAGGACTCATTCACCACACACGAAACACAAGGACTCATTCACCACACACGAGACACAAGGACTCATTCACACTGGGACTCATTCACCACACACGAAACACAAGGACTCATTCACCACACACGAAACACAAGGACTCATGCACCACACACGAGACACAAGGACTCATGCACCACACACGAGACACAAGGACTCATTCACCACACACGAAACACAAGGACTCATGCACCACACACGAGACACAAGGACTCATTCACCACACACGAAACACAAGGACTCATTCACCACACACGAAACACAAGGACTCATGCACCACACACGAAACACAAGGACTCATTCACCACACACGAAACACAAGGACTCATGCAATCTCACACACGAGACACAAGGACTCATTCACCACACACGAAACACAAGGACTCATGCACCACACACGAAACACAAGGACTCATGCACCACACACGAGACACAAGGACTCATTCACCACACACGAAACACAAGGACTCATGCACCACACACGAGACACAAGGACTCATTCACCACTCACGAAACACAAGGACTCATTCACCACACACGAAACACAAGGACTCATGCACCACACACGAGACACAAGGACTCATTCACCACACACGAGACACAAGGACTCATTCACCACACACGAAACACAAGGACTCATGCACCACACACGAGACACAAGGACTCATTCACCACACACGAGACATAAGGACTCATTCACCACACACGAGACACAAGGACTCATTCACCACACACGAGACACAAGGACTCATTCACCACACACGAGACACAAGAACTCATTCACCACACACGAAACACAAGGACTCATTCACCACACACGAAACACAAGGACTCATTCACCACACACGAAACACAAGGACTCATTCACCACACACGAAACACAAGGACTCATGCACCACACACGAGACACAAGGACTCATTCACCACACACGAAACACAAGGACTCATTCACCACACACGAAACACAAGGACTCATGCACCACACACGAGACACAAGGACTCATTCACCACACACGAAACACGAGGACTCATTCACCACACACGAGACACAAGGACTCATTCACCACACACGAAACACGAGGACTCATTCACCACACACGAGACACAAGAACTCATTCACCACACACGAGACACAAGGACTCATTCACCACACACGAAACACAAGGACTCATTCACCACACACGAGACACAAGGACTCATTCACCACACACGAGACACAAGAACTCATTCACCACACACGAGACACAAGGACTCATTCACCACACACGAAACACAAGGACTCATTCACCACACACGAGACACAAGGACTCATGCACCACACACGAGACACAAGGACTCATTCACCACACACGAGACATAAGGACTCATTCACCACACACGAAACACAAGGACTCATTCACCACACACGAGACACAAGGACTCATTCACCACACACGAAACACAAGGACTCATTCACCACACACGAGACATAAGGACTCATTCACCACACACGAGACACAAGAACTCATTCACCACACACGAGACACAAGGACTCATTCACCACACACGAAACACAAGGACTCATTCACCACACACGAGACACAAGGACTCATTCACCACACACGAAACACAAGGACTCATTCACCACACACGAGACATAAGGACTCATTCACCACACACGAGACACAAGAACTCATTCACCACACACGAGACACAAGGACTCATTCACCACACACGAAACACAAGGACTCATTCACCACACACGAAACACAAGGACTCATGCACCACACACGAGACACAAGGACTCATTCACCACACACGAGACATAAGGACTCATTCACCACACA
>BOPN01002805.1:13669-21169 GCA_017312705.2 Penaeus japonicus | reverse complement strand
TGTTTTGTCTTGGTGTGGTGTGGTTGAGTGTGAGTGGTTGTGTGTGTGTGGTTGTGTGTGTGTGGAGTGTGGGTGTGTGTGTGTGTGTGTAGTGTGTGTGTTTGTGTGTGTGTGTGTGGTTGTGTGTGGTTGTGTGTGTGTGTGGTTGTGTGTGGTTGTGCGTGTGTGGAGTGTGTGGTTGTGTGTGTGTAGAGTGTGTGTGTGTGTGTAGTGCATGTTTGTATGTGTGTTTGTGTGTGTGTAGTGTATGTTTGTGTGTGTGTGAGTGTGTGTTTTTTTTCTCAAATAGATAAATTATTACTAATTGTTATCATTTTGCTGACTATAGTAATAGTACACACAAAATATTCCCTATGAAATATCACAAGTTTCCTGTCGCAGTATCTCCAAGGAAATCACTCATTTTGTAAGGCTGTAAATCAACAAATATATGTGTCTGTTTGTGCATTTTGATTATCTCGAAAAACGGAAATTATATGAAGGTGAAAGTCTTCGGGTATGTTGCAAGCGGTTTTCAAAAAATATATATATATATAAAAATAAAAATAGGAAAAAAAATAGAAAAAAAGATAAAGAAAAGAGAATTAAGATAATAATTATCATCATGACGATGATTATAATAATAGTAAGGATGTTGATAATGATAATGATAATGATTATAGTGATAGCAGTGATAGTGATAATGGTAATAATAGTGCTAATGATAACAATTAAGTAATGATAATAATAATGATGATGGTGATGATTATAATGATGGTAATGATAATACAAATAATGCTAATAATGACGATAATGATGATTATGAGGAGGAGGAGGAGGAGGAAGATGATAATAATAATAATAATGATAATAATAATAATAATAATAGTAATAATAATAACAATAATGATAATAGTAATAATAATAATAACAATAATGATAATAACAATAATAATAATAATTATTATTATTATTATTATTATATTGATAATAATAATAATAATGATAATAGATAATAACAATAACGATAATAATGATAATAATGATAACGACAAAAAACTAGTAACCCAACCAAGCAAAAGAAGAAGTCACCAAGTTTGGAAATTGGATCTAAGTGCACCGTCTGAGATGCAATTTTGCGTATTTTTGTTTCGATAATCTTGAAAACTGATCTTTGCAATGTGCTTTTTCGAGCAATTTCGTCTTCCAAAACAAGCGCCTTTTGAACAACTACTGCATCAGTGTTCTTAAAACGACCAAAAGTTGCGAGCAGATAGCCATCCACGATGTGATTGTATTACGTAAACCTCACTGTGGATTATGAAAGATATGATTTGATGTGATACATTATCTTCTCTGGAAAAAAAAGAAAAAAAGTTTTGTCGTTGGATAATAGATAGGTTTTGACCATAACCTTAGCTTGCAATTATAGTAAACATAATAATTATAAGTATTGTAAATATCTGCTAGCAAGCTTTCAAGGTGTAATAGTTTCACGTTAACTTAGCAGTATCATATTTCTTATGTTACCTTCCTCTAACGTATTTATCTAGTGAACAACAATCAAATTACATATTACATTCTCATTTAACTCCGGAATAAAGAAAGTTGCACAAAAAAACTCAAAGTGGGATAACCAATATAATGACTACCTCGCCAAGTTAGTTCAAAGTAACAGCTGATCGTCACTTGTTGAGTCTTCCATGTTGCTCAAATCATTGTCTTCATAATGAAAAATCAATTGCTCAATCTGATAAGCTGCTACGAACTACGGTGAAGAAAAAGTTTGCTTATTCTCTTGCACCCTTTGTTGGTTGCTAAGTGGTATCATTTTCCAGTCTCTCTCCATCTCTATCTATCTATCTGTCTGTCTGTCTGGCTATCTATCTATCTAGCTCAATTTCATCCTCTCTCTCTATCTCTCTCTCTATCTATTTATCTATCTCTGTCTCTCTCTCTCTTTCTCTTTCTCTCTCTCTCTTTCTCTTTCTCTCTCTCTCTCTGCCTCTCTCTCTCTCTCTCTCTCTCTCTCTCTCTCTCTCTCTCTCTCTCTCTCTCTCTCTCTCTCTCTCTCTCTCTCTCTCTCTCTCTCTCTCTCTCTCTCTCTCTCTCTCTCTCTCTCTCTCTCTCTCTCTCTCTCTCTCTCTCTCTCTCTCTCTCTCTCTCTCTCTCTCTCTCTCTCTCTCTCTCTCTCTCTCTCTCTCTCTCTCTTTCTCTCTCTTTCTCTCTCTTTCTCTCTCTTTCTCTCTCTTTCTCTCTCTTCTCAAAATAAGATAAGAATTTGCTTCACGTGATTATCATAGAAACCTTCCACAACCTGATAACTTATCTGTCATGTCACGTGACCTTCCATACGGGGATGGCATGTTGGGCATTAATTAGATGTTGATTAATTGTCTTTCTCTTTTGATCAACTTTTCTTCTCTTTTCTTTTTTAATGTTTTTTTGAGGATTAGTTTCTTCTTAGTGTCGTCATTATCATTACTATTATCATTATTGTCGTTATCATTATTGGTGTGTTAACATTACTTTTATTATCATTATTATCATCCTTATTGCTATTATCATTATTGTTATCATCATTATCATTATCATCATTGGTATCATTAGCACTATTATTTATATTATTATCTTCATCATCATATCATTATTATCTTTATTTTTTCACAATTATATCATTATCTTATTGTTATCATTATTGTTATAATTATCTTTATCATTATCATTATTACTATTATTATTATAATTTTATCATTCTTATTATGATCACTATAACCATTGCTATGATTATTATCACTATTGCCATTATTATAGTTATCATTATTATCATTACCATTAACCATAATCCCCAACACTATCACCAACATCGCCACCACCTTTACCATCACCACTACCCTCAAGACTACCACCATCATCACATTCATAATCCCAACCACCACATCCCTCACCACCATCACCACCACCATCACCACCACAATCACCACCACCATCACTACCATCACCACCACTACCACCATCACCATCACCGCCATCACCACCACCAACCTCCCCACCATCCCCACCATCACCACCCCCATCACCATCACCACTACCCCCATCACCACCATCATCACTACCACCAATGCTATCACCACCACCACCATCATCACAACCACCATCACCATCATCACCACCACCATCACCACAATCCTAATCACGGCCGCTTCCTTATCAAGGGTCCGGCAGATTCTTCGAGGCATGGCCCTTGTCTTGAGATTATTATTTCCTGGTCGAGTTGCATGAGTCTTTCTCCATCGGATTAATATAATGGGAAAGGCCTTCTTGGTTTCCAGTTGAGGGATATTCTCTCTCTCGCTCTATTTTGCTCTCTCTCGCTCTCTCTCTCTCTCTCTCTCTTTCTCTCTTTCTCTTTCGCATTACCTCTCTCTCTCTCTCTCTGTCTATCTGTCTATCTATCTATCTATTTATATATTATCTATGTATGTATGTATGTATGTATCTATCTATATATGATCTATGTATGTATGTATGTATCTATCTATCTATCTATCTATCTATCTATCTATCTATCTATCTATCTATCTATCTATCTATATATATATATATATATATATATATATATATATATATATATTTATCTCTGCTTCTCTCTCTCTCTCTCTGTCTCTCTCTCTATATATATATCATTATCTATATTATCTATGTATGTACCTATCTATCTATCTATCTATCTATCTATCTATAAATATATATATATATATATATATATATATATATATATATATATATATATATCTTTATCTCTGCTTCTCTCTCTCTCTATCTATCTATCTATCTATCTCTCTCTTTCTCTTTCTCTCTCTCTCTCTGTCTCTGTCTCTCTCTCTCTCTTTCTCTCTCTCTCTCTCTCTCTCTCTCTCTCTCTCTCTCTCTCTCTCTCTCTCTCTCTCTCTCTCTCTCTCTCTCTCTCTCTCTCTCTCTCTCTTTCTCATTGCCTCTCTCTCTCTTTTTCTCATTGCCTCTCTCTCTTTATTTCTCTCTCTCTCTCTCTTTTCTCTCTCTCTCTCTCTCTCTCTCTCTCTTCCCCATTAATCTATAGATCTCACCCCCCCCCTCTTATCCTCGATTCTTCCCTCCCCCTTTAACCCCCTCCCTCCCAGCTCCCTTTGCAGGTTCCAAATCTGGCACTGACGTTATCTCTTCATTAGTTCCATTTCCTTTTGCAATGTTGATAACACCCTAAAGGCATTTCTTGGCTTATCGTTCTTGATTAGTAGCGGTTGCTATTTTTGTTATCTATTCTTATATATGATTTTGTATTTTTTTGAATTTTTCTTTGTCTTTTTTTTATTTTTTTTTGGGGGGGTGGAGTTTAAATGTTGATGTTATTGTCTGTATAATGGTAATGGAAATGGTGATGATGATAGTGAAACATAATGGTGGTTGTGATCATGGTGATGATGAAGATAACAACAATGGTAATAGATCGGTTTATAGTGAGGATGATATAGATAACGATAATGATAAAAAAAAAATATAATGATGGTAATGATGACAATACTAATGCTAATGATACCTGCGTGGTACTAGTTCTAATAATGATGATAATGATAATGATAATAGGAATGATAGTCATAATGATAACAAGGGTAATGGTAATGATGTCAATAAACAACTTTATCAACAACGATAATAATGATAATAATGATAATGATGATATGAACACCATAATCAACAACAGCGAAACAAAAAATATGGTAATTGCAATACTTTCAATTGTGATAATAACAACAATGAGGATGATCATACTATAATCATGCAAATGTTAACGATATCAACGATAATGATAACAATACTCTCTGTCCTTTGATCAGTATCTCATCGCTGACCTGACCTGAATTAGTGTCTAAGGTCAACAATGGTCACGTCTATCAGTTTGGTCAGCTTAGGCAATTCCCGTCAGCTGATTCAGTTCCGTCAGCTCAGATCAGCTCCTTTGGTCAGCTAAGTCAGATCACTCAGTTTAGTCAGCGAAGTGTTCTCTGTCAGCTCTCATGGTATTGTCAGTTTCATCAGCAAAGACATTTTCGTCAGTTAGCTTGATCAGTTAAGTCACCTCACTTGGTCAGCTGAATCACCTCTCCCAGTTAGCTAAATCAGTCCCATCAGCTCAAATCGACTCTCTTAGTCAGATGAATCAGCTCCTTCATCTCCGTCAGCTCTATTGGTCAGCAAAATTAATTTTCTTAGCTAACTCAGCTCCCTCATCCCCTTCAGTAGCCTTGGTCAGCAAAGTCAGCTTTCTTAGTCAGCTAACTCACTCCCGTCTGCTCAAATCAGCTCTCTTTGTCAGGTAAGTCAGCTCCCTAATCCCCGTCAGCTCTCTTGGTCACCAAAAGCAGCTCTCTAAGGCGCTGTCACACTAGCACTTTTCCGTCAATCTTCTGAAAAATTGTCAATTTTTGAGCGAATTGTCGTTTTTCTAGTCAGACGATAATTACGAGTTTCCGCGTGAAAACATTTCCGTCGTCTTATTGGCCAAGCGGACTCAAATCAAGAACTTTATTTTAAAATGTTTGTATTTGTTTAAAATCATTAATTATAATATTTGATTAATCTTATTTTTCTTATAGATATTATGAAATTAACAAATATAAATATGCAAATCTAAATTTTATTTCCATAATTAAAAGTTGTTTTAAGTGCTCAATTTAATTGTTTACATCCGTCAGCCGCAGAGCGCGCCATTTCCCCAGCTTTGAAACATTGGACTGTGCCAATTCTCTCGCATGGACACACGCCCTTCAGAGGAATATTTGATTGAGAATATTTTCTTGCTTCTTCTTGTTACGGTCATCATCTGCTAAAACAAAGTTTAGCATCGCCGCGCACTATCGCTTGTTCGGCGCCTTTGTTTACAACTGCGAGGCGAGTATCGCGTGACTGAGCCGATGACTCCTGGCGGTTAAGCGCTAGTTTAACTGCGTGCCTCCAAAAATTGACAATTTTTGAAAATTGACGAAAAACCGACGGAAAATATACTAGTGTGACAGCGCCTTTAGTCAGCTAATTCAGCTCCCTCATCTCCGTCAGCTCTCTTGGTCAACAAAATCAGCTCTCTTAGTTTGCTAACTCGGCTCCTTCATCCCGATCAGCTCTCTTGGTCACCAAAAAATTACTTCTCATGGTCTGCAAAATTAGTTTTCTTGGTCAGTTAAATTAGCCTCATCTGCTCGTCCGCTCTCTACTTGCGTAGCATTTGTGGGTTGCAACAAAACCTATAGTAGAAGTTTCTTTCTACTTATGTTTAGATTTTTTTTTTTTTTTTTTTTTTTTTTTTTTTTGAGACGATTTCTTTCTCTCTTATGTTATATTTTTACCCGTTCGTTCTTCCTTCTATTTTTCTTTTTTTCTGTTTCTGTCTCTCTCTCTCTCGCTCTCGCTCTTCATCTATTGATTTCATTATTTTTTCTTGTGTCATCTTATTACCCATAACATGTATATATAAATAAATAAATAAATAAATATATATATATATATATATATATATATATATATATATATATATATATATATATATATATATATATTTGCCTGCCTCCCCCCCCCTCTCTCTGTCTGTAAATAGCCAACGCTTACAACAACCACAGGACACAACAGTTAGAAGCATTGGTTGGCACCCGTAATAAATAGCTAGGTACCCAGGTTGTGACCCGGAGAAGACATAGACGCTCTCATGTCTCCGTACTTTATTGGGGCCCAAATATATAATCTCCTCCAGAGCTGTGTACTCTGCTGCTCTGTTCTGATCACTGTCTGTCAACCTGCTTCGTGTGTTATATAGTAAGGTGTATTATATTGGGAAGATGTGTCATCTTAATAAGGTGTGTTATCTTAATTAATAAGGCGTGTTATCTTAATAATGTATGTTATCTTAATAATGTATGTTATCTTAATAATGTATGTTATCTTAATAAGGTGTGTTATTATTAATAAGGTGTGTTATTTTAATAAGGTGTGTTATCTTAATAAGGCGTGTTATCTTAATAATGTATGTTATCTTAATAATGTATGTTATCTTAATAATGTATGTTATCTTAATAAGGTGTGTTATCATTAATAAGGTGTGTTATTTTAATAAGGTGTGTTATCTTAATAAGGCGTGTTATTTTAATAATGTATGTTATCTTAATAAGGCGTGTTATCTTAGTAATGTATGTTATCTTAATAATGTATGTTATCTTAATAAGGTGTGTTATTTTGATAAGGCGTGTTATCTTAATAATGTATGTTATCTCAATAAGGTGTGTTATCTTAATAAGGTGTATTATCTTAATAAGGCGTGTTATCTTAATAATGTATGTTACCTTAATAATGTATGTTATCTTAATAAGGTGTGTTATCTTAATAAGGTGTGTTATCATTAATAAGGTGTGTTATTTTAATAAGGTGTGTTATCTTAATAAGGCGTGTTATCTTAATAATGTATGTTATCTTAATAAGGCGTGTTATCTTAATAAT
>BOPN01002804.1:187797-190048 GCA_017312705.2 Penaeus japonicus | reverse complement strand
TATATATCGTTCTTTCTTCCCTTTTCTTGTCTATTTATCCTCCATTCCTCTCTTACTCTCTTTCTTTCCTATCTTTTCTTAACATCTTTATTCTGAATCTTATTTCGAACATTTTGCTATCGCATTCTTTCGCTCTCGCATATTTCTGATATCATACAAAAAGAGAAGAAAATAAGAAGTAGGGAAACAACAACAAAAGAAAAGGAAGAAAAATGAGAACAGAGACCGACAATAGAAGTAGGAGATAAACAAGAAGAAGGAGAAGAAGAAAGGGAAGAGGGAAAAAAAGAAGAAGAGGAAGAAGATAAACAAGAATAATAATAATAAGAAAAATGAATTAATGAAAGAGAGAAAGAAAGAAAAGGGAAAAGGAAAGGAGGAGAAGTAGAAAAGGGAGAAGGAGAAAGAGAAAAAAGGTGAAGAGGTAGTGGTACTAGATAAAAAATATACATACATATATATATATATATATATATATATATATATATATATATATATATATGTATATACATATATATATATATATATATATATATATATATATATATATATATATATATATATATATATATATATATAAAGGAAGAAGAAGAAGAAGAAAAATAAAAAAAGGAAAAAGAAAGAAAAAAATAGAAAAAAGGAAAAGAAAAAAAAAAAAAGAGAGAAGAAGAAAAAGAAAAAAGTATGAGAAGAAGCAGGAGAAAAGAGGAGAGAAAGAAGGAAAGACCCAAAAATACAGATAGATCAAGAAAATGAGACGAAAAAAAAAAAACATAATGATATAAACAAGAGATTGAGAAGTAAGTAAGAGAGAGACAAACGAATGAATAAACCAATCAAACGAAGAAATAAATAAATCAATAAACAAATGAATTAATCATCAGATAAATGTTTTACCAAAAATAAATCAAACAAGACAAACAAACAAAAATGACAACAAACAACCATACAAATAAACAAACAAGTAAACAAATAAACATACAACTAAACAAATAAACAATCAAATAAATCCAACAAACAACCAAACAAACAACCAAACAAGCAAGTCAACAATGAAACAAACACCCAAACAAATAAACACTGCATAGACGACAGACAAAAGCAACAAACACATTTCAGTGAACACACGAACACCGGGAATATCTGCTGCGAGTCTGCGTTTCACTGACGTGTGGTGTTCGAGTGTGTCTTTGTTTCGCTGATTTGGAGGATGTGTAGTGTGTGTGTGTGTGTGTGTGTGTGTGTGTGTGTGTGTGTGTGTGTGTGTAAGGGGGGGGGGGTAATGTGTTTGTTTGTGTGTTTGTCTATGTGTTGGAGGGAGGAGGTTGTGTGGTTAATTTGTGTGTGTGTGTGTGTGTGTGTGTGTGTGTGTGTGTGTGTGTGTGTGCATGTGTGTGTGTAAGGGGGGGGGGTAATGTGTTTGTTTGTGTGTTTGTCTATGTGTTGGAGGGAGGAGGTTGTGTGGTTAATCTGTGTGTGTGTGTGTGTGTGTGTTTGTTTGTTTTTGGGTGTGTTTTCAGTTTATGTGTTTGCGTATTTGTTGAAAAAGTCACTAATTATATCAGTGGTTGTAAAATGCCCTCTAAATCTGACATGGTGTATCTCCAACCACTCTTAACTACTGACCGTGAATTGGGATGGCAGTCACTGACTCTAATTAGGGCAGGTAAAAGGACTCCGATCGTCTCATTTTCTCTATTGTTGTTTGAATAACTCTCTATCTATAATTCAGTCTCTCTCGCTCTCTCTCTCTCTCTCTCTCTCTCTCTCTCTCTCTCTCTCTCTCTCTCTCTCTCTCTCTCTCTCTCTCTCTCTCTCTCTCTCTCTCTCTCTCTCTCTCTCTCTCTCTCTCTCTTCCCCCCCCCCCTCTCTCTCTCTATCTATCTCTCTCTCCCTCTCTCTCTCTATCTATCTATCTATCTATCTATCTTTATCTCTCTCTCTCTTTCTCTCTCTTTATACCTTCCTCTATCTGTAATCTGTAACTTCCGTCTCGCCAGTGCATTAGCAGGCCTTCTGTGAAACATGTGCCCACGTGTCTCGGGTTATCTCACGTGACTCGCTGTAAAAAAAAAATGTCTATTAACTTATAACATGTTCAGCTTATACGTGACAGATTGATTAGCCGCTTCAATTTTCCTCCATAAAAGGTTTCCGGGTGTTAATCAAGTGTGTGTTATTGATGTAGATTAGTGGGTAATGTTTATTAGTGTCTTTTTTTGGTATTTTGGTATGGGATATCCTTCGTTTG
>BOPN01002804.1:157797-160297 GCA_017312705.2 Penaeus japonicus | reverse complement strand
TTCAGGTGGGGAATTTGAAAAAAAATGATAATAATAATAATAATAAATATCTGGTCAGGTTATGATCGAAAATATGGCTTCGGCTGGTATGAAATATCGGCAAACTTGTTATCAAGTTTGGGATTCAAAGAAGCAACTAATACGTAATGAATCTTCCTGCCCTTCGAGCGAGGAAAATTACTGCTAATAACAACAATTATGCTAATGTCCTCCAATATTCAACTGCTTTTGATGGAAAGTTATGATAGCTAGGAAGATAGGATTCAAGACTGTTTTCTAATATTGATAAAATATCTTTAAAGAAAACCTATATCTAAATATAGATGTTCGGTATCGAAACCAAGTATTTCCATAAAAAAAATAAATAAATAAAATATATATCTTTTTCGTCATGCTTCAACCATCGCCACGTTATACCCTCGCCATGCCTGTCATTTCTGCCTCTCTTCGTTTAGTCAAGATCATCCCTACATCTTTCTAAACTCCACCTCGATAGCTTTTCTTCACGAATGAGCTCAAGGCATAGCTTAGCTGCGTGTCATTCATCACTGCCAAAATATGATCACTTGAAGATTACATTTCGGTGAGCGATCGTCCCGAACGCACGCACGCACGCACGCCACAACGCAAACAAATATATCACTTAATGACGGACCTCAAATACTAGCTGATTTCCTAAGACGAGGGAGGGGGAGGGGGGTGTGGAGGTGAGGGTAAAGGGGGATTGGAAGGAAGGGAGGTGGGGGTAAGAGGGGGAGGGGGGAAAGGGTGTGAGGGCAGGTGGGGAAATGGGGGGAAAGGGTGTGAGGGCAGGTGGGGGAATGGAGGGGGTGAGCGTGAGGGGAGGGAGAAAAGAGGGGAGCGAAGGGGAAGTGGGGAAAGGGAGATGGGTGAGGGGAGGGGAGGGGAATAGAGGGAGAACAAGGAATGGGGGATCAGGAGGGGGTAAGGCGGTGAGGGAATAGTGCAAAATTGGAGGTAGGGGGAATAGAGGGAGATGAGGAATGATGATGTGAAAGAGGATGGGAATAAAGAATTGGGAGAACTAGGAGTAATGGAGATGTACGTAAGAGAACAGAGAAGGAAGGAAATGGGATGGAAAGTGAGGAATGAAAAAAGGAATAAGAGAAAAAAGGATAAAAAAGGAAAGAGAAAAGAGAGTAATGAAAAAGGAATAAGAGAAAAGGGAGATGGAAAGCTCATAAAGAGGATCAGAAGAAGACAAGAGGAAAAAAAAGGCAACGTAAGAACAAAATGAAAAATAAAAGGGCTAACAAAGCGCCAAAGGTTAAGTGTGAAGAAGTAACCCTGTAAAAAAAAGAGGGTGGGGGGGGGTGAGCGGAATAAGAAAGTGTTGATAATCAGCGCCTTTGAGAGACCCCCTCCCTCCCCTCCCTCCCCTCCTCTCCGTCCTCAGGTTTGACCCCTTGACCCCATGACGATGATGTTCGCGCACTCCGCCACTGCCAAAGTACCAACAACATCATTGACGTTAAAAATACAGCGAAGAACCACACGAATGCCATTGATAGTTTGTAAACCACGAGGGCCCTTCTGGACGCCAGAAAGAATTGCGTGTAATTCTTATGCACCAGTATTGAATCGTATACTTCTGCAAGGAAACGTGTGTTGCTTTCTAACATTATGAGCACCTTTGTTAAATCTCTTTAACTTGGAAACTGTATAACAAGGGAAGGTGGACCACTCTTTTGATCTCCAAGCTAAATACGGTAAAAAAAAAAAAAAAAAAAACAGGTGCTGGGCTCGTTGACTGCGAAACACGTGTACTACACGAAGATTGTATGGTATACGAATATTCTCATCTATAATTAAGTCTCGCCCGGGTGTGAAAAGTGAATACGAATAAGAGCCCTGCTTTTAAAATAAGGCCCTTAATGCCTCTTGTCTGTGGCCATGAATTCAGTAAGTTGTGGCGAAACTGGGGAAGCAAGGATGGCAAAACAGGAGGCCAAGTCATGAGCTCTAATTCGAGCATTCTGGCTGCCCGCATCCTTCAACCTTAAGCGGTCACGCCCTTTGCAATTGCACCGCGTCCAGTACCTCATTACTTGAAACCGATTTACAAATCTACGGCTTTTGGTAGACCTGCACCCCCTGCCGTCGCTTAGCTGCTTCCAGCCCACATAAACATGTCTTCTTGCTCTGCTTTACTCCAGCCCAGTAATGGTGATACATGGGTGTTCACGCCCACCCGTCTATGCATCAGCTCTAGGCACCCACGCCCACGATGACTCCCCAACAAGTATTGGCAAAGGACGCTTAGCATTCCGAAATGACATGTTAATTCGTATATACGTGTATAATGCCTCGCCGCCTGTCCCTTGCCTCTATAGAGTATAACGGGAGAGCAAGGCACTAGATGAGGCAATCGCGGGCGAGGGCGAGGAGGGAAGGAATTGGAATTGATCAGGTCTGTTTGGAAACTTTTACTAGTCTACATCCTGCATACTAAGCATCGAGATATATTTGCGCCGACACA
>BOPN01002804.1:140297-145297 GCA_017312705.2 Penaeus japonicus | reverse complement strand
AAATATCACTGAATAACGATGTCTTGCTATACTTTTTTTTTTTTTTTTTTTTTTACGTGCGAAACCCTACGACTTATTTTATGGAACTTTGAACTTTTCGAAAATCTGATATCTTTAACAAGTGCATTTTAATTGGATTTTTTTGTTTGAAGATAAGCTCAACGATCCGGCTGGGAGAGCGGGACGAAGAAGGGTACCCGCCACCCACACAGAAAAACGGGGACGAGCTCAATCTAATTCATGTCTTCTTCACCACAATGACAGTAAATCAAGTCGACGTCGCCTCTAAATGCATCGTGAGTGATTTTATTTTCCTAGTGTGAGGGCATAAGGGGATCTCAGTTGTGTATGCGCGAGTGACGTCATGGGACACCAGCGCCCCTCCCATCAGGCGACGCGGGGCCTCCGACCGTCGGGTTATCACGGCCACTTAACGAGGCAACAACGTCCCTCTGTGGGAAACTATCGGCGGCCGAAGTGTGGGGAATGGCCGCAGGGGCGCAGGAGGAGAGGAAGGTAACTGTTAATAGGGGAGGCAAGAGAACAAGTCCAAGACGGCCAGATGGATACAAGGTCAAGAACGTGACGCCAGGGAAGAGGGAAAAGGAGGTAAAAAGGTGCCACGCTCGGAGACAACACGACACCCGACTGAGGGCCGTTAGACAAAGAGTGAACTCGGGTTACAGTCGTGACAACCGAGGAAGTATAAGATTGGATGTCTATAGGGTTGAGGGCTTCGAGAAAAATAATTAAAGGAATTACACGGTGATGAAGGAGGGTGAAACGAGAATGAAATTAGACGGTAAGAGAAGGGCGAATGAGGATGTTTGGCAGAGAGGGGTTAACATAGGTGAAGAATGATGATGGTCAGAGAGGCCAGGGGGAGGAGCCACAGTGTATCATAACGCAACAAATCTCTCATCAGGAGCCATAAAGACGTTTTTTAAGGATAATTGTTTCACGAAAGCCCCGAGGATACTAGAATCAGGGAACACTGATTAAGAGGACATTAGCTAGAGAAGGAACTCTGACCCATGATAGTTATGGTGTAAGGTATGAATGGTGGAGAGTAACCTTTAGAGAAAGAAATAAAAGAAAATAAAAATAACAGCACGAGGAAGCGAGAGTAAGGTCAACAGCAGGTAGAAGAGGCAAGAAAAAAACAGACTGAAAGGAGGAGGCAAATGGAGGGAGAGAAATGCCAAGTGGCGAGAGACGCAGGAGAGGGAGGGCAGCGGCAGCAACTAGACACCTGCTGAGGGTTAATGTGTATCATCATTTCCGTTAAGTATGTTGTCAAAGTATTTATGTGGGTTCACACAGTGCGTGTGTGCTTATACACACATACAAATATCTGTATATATATATATGTATATATATATATATATATATATATATATATATATATATATAGATATATATATAAAGAAAGAGAGGGGGGTGGAGGGCGAGAGAGTTAGAGAAAGAGGGGGAGAGAGAGGGAGAAAGAGAGAAATGAGCGATAGTGACAGAGACACAGAGACATAGGCAGACAGAAAAAATATATATATATACATATATATATATATATATATATATATATATATATATATATATATATATATATATATATATATATATATAAATAGAGAGAGAGAGAGAGAGAGAGAGAGAGAGAGAGAGAGAGAGAGAGAGAGAGAGAGAGAGAGAGAGAGAGAGAGAGAGAGAGAGAGAGAGAGAGAGAGAGAGACAGAGACAGAAAGTCAGACAGAGAAAACGAGGGAGAACAAATCAAGAGGGAAAGAGGAACTAAACAAAACAAAAGCACGAAAAGGGCTCAGCCGGCGCCTAAATCAAAGAGGCTATCTGACCCCCCATCAACACCAAAGCCCCGAAAATTAATCGTCAGTGAGTCTCTGTAGGACACTCTGGGAGCCCCGCCGACCTGCACCCGCTTCTTCGGTAGGCCTAAAGGAACGCCGAGTCTCGACCGCAATTCTCACAAACTCCGGAGTCCTTTTTCAAAAAACTTTTCTTTTTCGATCCTTTTTTGACCATTTTTACAGACACGATCTCATAAAGGAGGTGTTTGTATTTACTCACAATGGCGATTGACCGCGTGGCCAGAATTGTAAAGGAAAATGTAGTTAATAGATCTGTCACTCGAACGAAAGTTATAGAATTCTGAAGTAGGAAATAATTTTTTCTTTCTTTATTCAGTAATTATGGATTATGTTTTTTTCTGTCAAACTCTACGGCGAAAGACCGAAGAACGTAAAATGTACATTGATATATATCTATGTAGAGGCTGTATTTGATATCCCACGCAGAACACAATGACAGGTAGAAATGTGGGAGAAAGACCATGAATATAGACTTGTATCAACGCACGTCACATCTGTCAGTTGAAGTGTCTGACACGATGGTGTGAAAACGAGAAAATAAGGAGAACCTTGACGAGAATCTTGAGATTTTTTTATTTTGTCAGTTGTCAAATAGGAAAATATTTCTTAATACCAGATAAGAAATATAAGACTAAAGTAAGATTTCATGTATACATAAAACAGAAACTATGCTTTACATTAATGTATTAGTGCATATACTGTAGTGTAGGTATGAACGAATGTATGGTGTGTATGACTACAGTCACAGATAACTTGAAGACGTTTCTAATATACGAACAAATAATTTACTTAAAACAAATACACACGACATCAATTTCGCCTTTTGCAAAGCGCACTTTCTTTCCTCATCCTGGACCGCCGCGGCTGCTTGCACGTCAGCACCAATACCAGAGTTATCATGTGGGAAGACGCAACTCCAATAAAATCCCTGATGAACGGAGAGAAGCCACCCAATAGGCTGCTTCGGATTTCTGTGCCTCCTAATTGGTTTCCGAGGCTATAGGACGAAACGCAAAGTTTGGAAACTATTTAAGCAAGTTAAATCCAAAATGCCCTGAAAAAAGGAACTTCCTGCCTCGGAGTCTGGAACCTGAGGTCACGCGCCGCCTAAGGAATGAGTTCATTCCACCCGCACAGTGACACAGAAGCTGAAAAGCCGAAGTTTGACACTTGGGAGAACGCCATGCTGCGCCTCGAAAATTGGGGGAGGGAGGGAGGGCGAGGAGGAGGGGCGGCTGGAGTCATCGAGACAATGTGTAAACGTTCGTGTCCGTATCTTTACGACAGTTGAATCTTCTTCCTCGGCTTTTATATCTGAACGAGTCTGGTCATTTCGGTAGGCCTACGGAAATTTCATCGCATGCACAGCTCTTCGTCTCGCATTCCGCTCTGTTCCTCAGCCCAGCCCGAGGTCTGGGTGGTCCGCCTCTACCCCGTCTGGAGTAATGGCTTGTCTATTAAATCTAGAGGAAGTTATGATTACCATCGGCGGGCACCCGATCAGCGCTGCCGGAATGATCCACTTGCCGGTCCGAGGGAGGGCAAAAAGTGGCGCTCGCTCGCTCCTTACGTGCCGCTGCGCTCGTTCCGGGAGGTGAGCTACGGCGATGACGGCTGCGGCTACGAAGATGACGACTATGAAGATGATGACTACGACTATGAAGATGTCGACTGCGACTAAGATGACGAACACAACTACGAAGACGACGACTATAACAACGAAGACGACAGTGAACTGCGAAGATGACGACCACAACGACAAAGACGAGGTTCATGAATACGAAGATGCCCTTAAATACAAATACGAAGACCACGACAACGAAGAGGACGACTACACCGGCCTCTGCAGCGGGGGAAGGGACGTCGTCTTATTTATAATTCGAGATTCACAAACCGGTCTCTCCTTTAGATACGGGACTTTCGTGTGCATTCAATGGGAGGGAAATAACTTGGGAATCTAATAAAGTTAGATATTAATCAACTGATTCAGTCTCTCCCACCTTCTCTTATTCTCTCTTTTCCTCTATTCATCAATCATCTCTATCTCTCTCTCTCTCTCTCTCTCTCTCTCTCTCTCTCTCTCTCTCTCTCTCTCTCTCTTTCTCTTTCCTTCTCTCTCTATCTCTATCTATCTGTCTATATATCTATCTGTCGATCAATCTATCTATCTCCTTATCTATCTATCTCCCCTCCCCTCTCTCTCTCCCTTTCCCTTACTCACTCTCTCTCTCTCTCTCTCTCTCTCTCTCTCTCTCTCTCTCTCTCTCTCTCTCTCTCTCTCTCTCTCTCTCTCTCTCTCTCTCTCTCTCTCTCTCTTTCTCTATCTCTTTCTCTTTCTTTCTATCTCTCTCTTCATCTCTATCTATCTGTCTATATATCTATCTGTTGATCAATCAATCTGTCTATCTCCTTATCTATCTCCCCCCCCCTCTCTCTCTCTCTCTCTCTCTCTCTCTCTCTCTCTCTCTCTCTCTCTCTCTCTCTCTCTCTCTCTCTCTCACGCACACCCAACTACGCGCACTTCTTGAAAAATGCTCAAACTGTCCCGTTGCCATTCATCGCAACCGTCTAGATCAATATTACCTTTGATATCATTCCACACATAATGCATGTACGCATCCCTTACAAACAGACACATGACTAACAAAACGCTTTGCAGCAAATGTGGATGTGTGCATTCGAACAACAGGACATTGGCGCACTAGTCTGTGTACGAGATCAACACAACTGCTGTCAATTCGGGAGAACGTGCGTGCTGTATCAAACTGCAGTTGGATATTTTCTGGTGCAGATCATGCGGGTGCGTATGGGTTTATTGATACATTTGGTTCACTGCCTTCATCTGTAATGTTTATGTGTATATCTGTGTGTATATGTGTGTGTATATGTGTGTGTGCGTGTGTGTGTGTGTGTGTGTGTGTGTGTGTGTGTGTGTGTGTGTGTGTGTGTGTGTGTGTGTGTGTGTGTGTGAGTGCATATATATATATATATATATATATATATATATATATATATATATATATATGTACATATATATGTATATATACATATATACATATATATGCATACATATAGATGAGTACATATGTATATACATGCATATATATACACATATGT
>BOPN01002804.1:125297-127797 GCA_017312705.2 Penaeus japonicus | reverse complement strand
ACATACTAGCAGAGAAAGTTCGAGAGGGAGAAAGAGAGAGGAAAAGAAAAAAATATATATATAATGTTGTTTAAGATTATAGCATTAGCACGGTTTCCTCATTCGCATGTTTCAATTCTCACGTAGATGCCGTCTAAAACACGTTTCTGAACCAGTTCATTGTTACACATGCTCTAAGTTACTCCAGTCATAAAATAGTACTCTAAGATTGCAAATGAATTCTCTCCTCATCCAAGTGGCAGTGGCTTTTTTACAGAATACTCGAGTAAAGGATATTTTACCATTAAGGGGACTTCACCGGTTGATGGTGACTGTCCTATCACTTCTCAGTAACTTCTGTTTGGTACTAAATGAGTGGCAAGGAATATTCGGAATAGATTATTTTATTATGGCAGGCTTGTCTTGATCATGCAACATCCGCTCTCGAATTGAAAATAACTGTAAGGCAAAACTAAAAAAATGATTAGTACCCTTTTACACATTCATCACTTTTAAGAATATCGAGTCTCTGGAAGTAATATAAAGTGAATTCATTCCTATTCAAAAGATGAGAGAGAAATTGACTTTCTTGATTAACAAGTAATCCATATAGTTACATGATCAAGTTGCAGTCCTTTCTTGAATATAGGGATTCTGAAAGAGTAGATGATCAACATTTCCTTTCGTTATGTTGCACAGAGATACAATTCATACGTTTAATTAAAGGCAAGCGTGTTCATTTACATTTACACTTTTCTATTGCATTCATATTTACCCTTTCCGGATTCTTCTGTAAACTGCAGTGCCAAGTGAGATACTGACCTTATTTTTTCCAGTGCAAACTGTGCACTGAAGCTAAACAACACAAAATCCGTTTGTTACATAAGTGACTGTAACACAATCCGTAACATCATAACGTTTTGCATGATATTATTTTGAGCGCTTCAGGACATGATCCTAACCTTACATTCCAATTTCGCCCATTTCCTCTAATCAGCAACACCTTCCCGCCTACGAAAACATAGCAATGAAACCATAAGACATTGATCGATTGATTCGCGGAAGTTCCCAGGTGTATCACGTGTGCAGGTGTTACCCATGTCCTGGAGGGAAACGGGACCTCAGGTGCGGTCAGAGCACGGGGGTAACATAAGGACTCTATCAGGTGTGTCCATATGACCTACCCCCTCTCCTTCAATTCATTCTTACTCCATTCCATTTTTTTTTTCGGAAATGTCTTTAATTGCGTTACGCTCCTTTAATTTCCTTTTCTGTCACTTTTTCATAACGTTGACTTTTCCTTTCTCACTTTTACTATTTCGATTCATTACGTTGGTTTATCATCACAGTATATACTGTGGTAAATATTTACATATTAACACCAATTCTTTTTATCTACTTTTCTCTTTCTCTCTCTCTCTCTCTCTCTCTCTCTCTCTCTCTCTCTCTCTCTCTTTCTCTCTCTCTCTCTCTCTCTCTCTCTCTCTCTCTCTCTCTCTCTCTCTCTCTCTCTCTCTCTCTCTCTCTCTCTCTCTCTCTCTCTCTCTCTCTCTCTCTCTCTCCCTCTCTCCCTCCCTCCCTCTCTCTTTCTCTCTCGGCTAAGCTTAGGTCAAAAATATTTTCTCCTGTCGAAAAGTCTGACATAACTTCAGTGATGAAATTAAAGCCATTTCCACCATGTTTTGTCTTCTCGTCTCCGTCTCTGTGTTTCTCTTTCTAGTTTCCTTTGTACATTCTGTTTTTCTTGTGAAAAATATATATATGTCTGTCTGTCCATTTGTTTATCTATCTCAACCTCTATTTCCTTCCCCTCTCTCTCTCTCTCTCTCTCTCTCTCTCTCTCTCTCTCTCTCTCTCTCTCTCTCTCTCTCTCTCTCTCTCTCTCTCTCTCTCTCTCTCTCTCTCTCTCTCTCTCTCTCTCTCTCTCTTTCCTTTCTAATATCAGCATCATATGAACGCTATATGCACAATGGAACATCTGAGGTAGAACGAAACACCATAAGAGAGTGTTATAATATTTTCATAATTCACGTTGTTTTCCTTTGTCTATAAATCTGCAAGTGTGTGTGTGTGTGTGTGTGTGTTTTCGATTCATATATATATATATATATACATATATACCAAGGATCATATCATACAAAGACGTACAACTCGAGAATACAGCGCTACTTTATCCGTCTGGCGATCGAAAGTTCATGACTGATGCCGTAGAAGCAGACACAAAAACAATTACATAAGAACAATCTTTTCATACTCTATCTGTCTCACTTACCCGCCATTGTCTTGATGGCCCTGTGGATTTTAAAAAAGATATCAATAACAATACTAAGGACCATCTGACGTTTAAATTTGACGAGCCATTCTTCCGCCTGGACAAGGAGAAGCTCTCATAGTCGCTGTCATTCAAAAAAAAAAGAGGAAATCATCACATTAATTGATATAGATGTTTAATTATCATCCTAAGATTAAAGTTGTTACTGCTTTTATACAGTGGATAATGTAAAAAAATATATATATTGGT
>BOPN01002804.1:120297-122797 GCA_017312705.2 Penaeus japonicus | reverse complement strand
AATATTGTTGTTGTTATTGTGACGGTGATAATGATATTAATAATGGTTGCAATAATCATTTTAAGAGGAAGATTAATGGTAAATATGGTAATAATAAAAGTTATAGTGATAAAGAAAAGAAAACAGTTATAAAGTAAATTAAATTGCAGACACAAACTATTTTCATAATGCATTGACAAATGTGTTACTGTATGTGTAAACTTATTAATTTAGCGCTTTGAAAACAAATACTGTCTTGCTATACATTCAAGCAGAAGCTACATTTCAAAAATATGTTTCTCTGGGCCTCTCGAAATGGCCAAATATTACATTTGAGAAGAACTAATGAGCATTGTTGAAAGTTGTCTTGTTGCTCTGAAAATTGCAACGGGGCTAATAACACTACTTTGCCCCATTTTAAGCAAGATGTTCTCCAAAAACTTTTCGCTAAGTAAACCTTTAAATTGGTGCATGGAAAACAATTTTCTAACTTTCCGAAACTCCAATCAAAACTTAACAAAAGTTATTCCATGGTAAAGAAGCTCACACTTTACAGTGTAAATATTCTCTCTTTCTCTTACAGAAGCAGTTGGCTATTCATATTACTACGTTCTTAACTGATTATCTGAACTTCAGATAATGTAAAATGAAAGTGAATGTCGACATGGCAGAAAAATATTTTTTTTTTTTTTTAGTTAGCCATCGAGGAAGAATATTGAGCGGATAAGTTCATAGAAAACGTGGACAGTTTTTCCGTTTTTTATTGTAAACTTGAGAATTTTTTTTGTCAAACATAATGCGTATGTATTTATTTTTTCGTTTTATCAATTGAAGTTCTAACGGTTGATTAGCCAGACAGTGAATATCGCCAATGAATATTAGAGGTATATACGGCAGTATTTTAAGATGAACGTCAAGCATAAATAATTGCAATGTAACAGTCTCGCATTGCAATAATACTGTGCCTTTCTATGTTCATTAAACTAATAACCACAGAAATATCAAAACAATAAAGAGTAACTTGAGTTAGAGGTAAAGTATATTAGGAAATAGATCATAAACTATATGAACAAAGAGAAAAAACTCAAGACCGAAAAGATGTAAAACAATTGAAAACAGTTTCCCCAGAATGTTCACACTTTCACCCAAGAAAGTTTCTTTTTATATCTAAGGACCCTATCATCTTTAGTGCATCGGCAATACAGAAGTCGATAGATGTAATTTTCATTAATAATGGACAATTTTGCTCTCCTTCTAGTGTTAAAAAAAAAGAAAATGAAAAAGACTAAGAATAATAGAAAGTATATATATATATACATATATATATATATATATATATATATATATAAATGTATATATTCATACTCATAAATATCTATATCCATCTGTTTATGCATACACATACCCATCTAATTGCTATGCGTCTGGAGCCGATGATCACTCGTAGCAAGCTCTCCTTTTTTATAAGACCTAATGATTTTAAACGAGCGGGTGATTTCTACAATTTCCGTCTGATTTATGGATCCGGACTGAGGACTCTGACGCGGAAGAGTTGAAAAGGGAGAAGCTATTAATGCCGTCATGTCAGAGCGTTACTACTGTGTCAATGCATATATATATGTATATACATATATATATATATATATATATATATATATATATATATATATATATATATACATACATATACACACTATTAATACTGTACGTGATATTGATTATATTCATTATAGGAATATTTACTATTATCATTACCATTGTTATCATCATGAATGTCAATAAAATATACTGTTGTCATAACCATTGCTGTTATTAGCATCGTCATCACTATTATCATCATCACTGTTGTTACTCTACGCATTATGACAATTTTCGTCCTTATCAGCATCATTCTCATCATTAATGCTTCTTATCACCTATGTTATGATTATCATTTATTCTTTACTATTGACATCAGGATCAGTATGATTACTATTATTATCCTTTTTATTACCATTAGGTTCACTACCATTATCGTTACTATCATCCGCTCCGCTATCATCATCATATTTCAATTACTACCACCATTATTACTTCCGTCATCATCACTTCTATCATTATCATCATCGTCTCTCTCCCTCCACTTGTTTCCTTCCTTCCCTTTCTCCATTTTCTCTCACTTACCCTTTGTTTCGCCTTTCTACTGTCCTTCTCTCTTTATGTTTACATTCGCTTAAATTGTTCTATAGTTTTTAAGGCCTCGAGTCACCAGTTAGATAAATCTTCGTTGGGATTTTAGGTTTCGAAGAACTTTATGCATAGACGTAATTCCATACACACACGTAAACACACACACACACATACATACATACATACATATATATATATATATATATATATATATATATATATATATATATATATATATATATATATATATATGTGTGTGTGTGTGTGTGTGTGTGTGTGTGTGTGTGTGTGTGTGTGTGTGTGTGTGTCTGTATGTGTGTGTGTGTGAATGTATATATGTATTATATATGTA